>LQNS02278171.1:19371712-19397893 GCA_001587735.2 Parhyale hawaiensis | reverse complement strand
AGATGCCATACGATGCAAAAATAAACTTTCTGGTGCCTTCGTCGCAATTTGAATCTCCGTCAGTAAATACTCGCCCCTTGAGCGCTGCCCCACACGGTGGGAGCAAAGTTCGGGGCCCTGTAGGTCCGCCCCACGCTCGGCGCCTACATCAATTGAATTTCATATTAGTGGTATTTGCACGCATATGTTAAAAAATGCAGAATAATTCATGTAAAATCCTTCTTGAACGGGGAACATTGATGCCACAGCAAAAGGTCTATTATCAAGGAAAGATATTTCGGTGGCAAGTAAACTATTACTTTATAAAATCTAATGCTGCAGGCTTTGTCTAGTGTTACAGCTGCCAATAAACTACATATAAAACAAAACATTCACTGATATCTGTCGGCATTGAAGTTCAATGTTTAGGCAATAACACCATTAAACATGACCGAGTATGGGGCTTCTTGATAGCGGATTCATGCCCACCCTTTTACACCGGAGGCGGCTGGTGCTCACCGAACTCGTCAGTTCAGTCGCTAGTTTCTTGTTTGGAAAATCTTGGCCTAAAATTCGTTATCGGGATCAGCTTTCGGCCCTGCGGTACTGCAAGCGTTCAAGTCAGCTGTTAAAGGGCTTTTTGATAGATTTTCCTTGGCAGCGCTTTCTTCGCGTTTCATTTTGGGTTTAATTATCTGTCCGCTTAGGCCAGGGCGGGTTGTTTTATTAATGGCAGCAGTAAAAGGCTAGATAATCACCTTCGTTACCGAGATGTGCCAAGTACATTGCATAATTCAAAATAAGAGGAGTACAAATTAATTTCATGTGGTCTATTTCGTGAACTTATTGATTTTGAATTATAAAATCTAAATTTTACAACGGATCAAATTGTTAAACGTTTCATACCTGAAGACGCGTTTGAGAGCATGTGAATCTGGGTAGACGAAGCTCCAGCACTGTCTCCAAAAAGGGTGACTTCCTGGGGGTTTCCTCTAAAATTGTAAATGTTTTTGTGTACCCAATCGAGAGCTGCTATTTGGTCCATCAGTCCCATATTGCCTGGTGCCACTTCGTCTTCCGTTGACAGAAAACCTGAAAAAATAAATAGTGCCATCGCTTGACACAGAGGTGTCCTAACAACTGTTATTAAGAAGCACTGTCCCAAGAAAATGAAGTTCTTCTGATGAAGGCAAAATGAAATGACATCATCCATGTTATATTAACTTTTATTTATATATTTTATATTTATCCACTTCCAATACAGACAGATGATAAATGTACTGTTTTGAAGAGCAACCTGCTGCTTCTTAACCCTTAATGATTATTTCCATAATGTTATTCCAAGGAGAGCGTGTTTCACAGGTTTAACAAGGAAATTCTGTAGGAACTGATAAAAATTCACAGTAAGTGCGTTTTTTTCTCATAGTCCTCGGAAACGTTTGGGGACTACAGCTCCAAGTTATTGTTATAGCTACAATTATGATATTCTCAAGGGAGATTGATTATAGGAAACTGTTCTGGCCTCTTTAATAAATTTTTTACCCCAACTGCATTGTGCTTAGATTTTTCATTTTTGCACTATATTAAATTAGTCAAGAGTATTAGGACACGAAATATTTTCCGAAATATTTCCAGGAATTTGTATTGTTTTGAAAACAACCAAATATGCTGTACTACTACGTTTGTATTATGTAGATGGGAGTGTTCTGAGGCCATGGCTAGCATTACTGCTTCGAACATATGCTGTTATTTGCGTTAAAACTGAGGTTAACCCGGCTTTGATTATCTGCTACGAAATCAGTATTTTAATTAGAGCACCAAGCAAGGCAAGGGTTACGAAAAATTCAAGTTAGCTCTGAAGCTATGATTTATTTTTGTTTTGAAAGCAACAGGATTTTTTTTTTTGAGTTTATGCTTTTTAGTTTGGCCAAAAATTGCGTCTTGCCAGATGTATATTTTGCAGGAGTGAGACTGGAAGGGGTGGAGTCTTTTAAGGATCTCGGCGTAGTATTAGATCGAAGTATGAATTTCTCACCGCACGTGACTCTACTTTGCAGCAAAACTAGTGAAGCTAGAGGGGCTATATATGCAGTGTCCAAATATCTACCGAAAAATGCACTAATATCTCTTTACTATGCCTTGCTATTTTAGCAATTAACTTAAGGAATAGTGATATGGGGAGGGGCTTCTGACAGTCTATGGAAACGAGTAAATACCATCATGAATGAAACCTTGAGAATCATATTAAAAGTCAAAAGAGCTAGCAATAATATTCCGGTCGCATGAACTAATAGTACGTATTATGATCTGCTACTCCTGAAGTTTACAGATGTATATAATTATTATTTTTTTAAATTTTTGCGAATGGCCATGACTGGAGAAACTCCTTATTTTTAAAGCCATACTAGTACACTACTCCCAGATCATAATTATTGTACAAGAAACAGTAGATTCAATTTACCGGATATTGGCCTGGAGGTATTCCTGTGGGTATATAATTGCAATAGGCTTCCTGAGTAATTGGTGCAACCTATGTCCCATTCGGCATTCAAAAAAACACTTAAAAAAGTACTGTATTGTTGAATATGCTCCTCCTTTGCTATAGCGGGCAATATGTTAGTGCAATATCTTGTGCAGTTATCAACTCTTTCTAGTGTCATATATAATACTTCTATGCATACCACAGAAAATCGGCTCAAATCGGGCTACATAATATTGTTAGGTGGGTCATTTTTAATTCCTCCTCTAGTGTTTCATGTTTATATAGAAATTTGACTTCACAGATTTTATATAGATACAGAACATCCCATAAGTGTTGAATCACTTTGAGTAGGATGTGTTCTCGGTTTTTAATTTGAGTTTATGGTTGTAAACATTTAATTGCGATCAGAGAACAATAAAGGTGAAAATTTAATCATTTGTGCCTTTTGACAGTAATAACAGCTTCTGCAATTTTTTTGAAGATCCGTTCTTAACTTTCTGAGTTATGCTGCAAACAAACATTATGACAAACACTCAAATACACAAACAGGCCAACCGATCATCGCCAAAAAGTAATCATTTACCATATATCTTTTGACATTATACAATTACTACGAAGCTTATAGAGATCCAGTCACTACTTTTTGAGTCATGTTGCTAAGCATAAAATCAAACACAGCGACAAACAAAGGAACTAATAGATCATCACATAACTATGGTCATTTACTTTTTGTTATGTACCTAACACCTCACGTATATTTCATTAAAATCCATCCCCACCTTTTTGAGTTATGGTACTAAAAAATAAAAGAGGCTAACAAACAAATGGTTGGACACATCTTCATCTAAAGTTAATCATCTGATACTGTTAACATACCTAACAATCCCTGTGAATTTTGTAAAGATATGTGCATGATTTTTGGAGTTATCATGGTGACAGACAAGTACAGTATACTGAAAGGAATCTTAAGCGTGAACAGCACCTGGCTGTCAATGTAACTAACCAAAGGCGTTCACACGGTACTGGATGACCACCAAGACGATGTCTTCACTCATGAGGCTGTAGGGCTGAAATTCAACCGCTGATCCCATCTGATAACCTCCTCCGTGGATGAATACCATTACTGGGAGTAGGCTGTCATCGTCGCTGAACTGAAAAGATCAAAATACTGGAGCGTTATGTAGAAATTGTTCAAGTCTAATAATCATTGCCAAGGTAACCAGTTTACACTGTAACTGGAAATGTGTAGCTAAGTAAGCATTTGCTGACTCTGTACAGCAGTCTTTTTTTTCTTCACAAAACACTTAATGTGCAGTCCTCAACACCTGTGAACTCAGAGGAAGCTAACAACCAAGTCCTACTTAATCTTTTCCAACATCGAATTGACCACCAGGAGCAACAAATTTTGAGTATTTCCTTGCAGTTTGTAGTGACACGCCAGTAGTAACAGCAAACTAAGATATTAATTATACACACCTGGGTCATTGGAGAGAATACATTGAGGTACAGACAGTCTTCTGATCCGATAAGTTGAACTTCATCACGTTGAACGACTGGAGTGACGGCAATCTGCACGCAGATGGGGGCCGATTTTGAGGCGTCCCGAATTTCTTGCCAGCTGACTGGATTTTGAGGAGGCTGGATGTTGAAAAAAAGAAGGAATCATGATGATATTTTCATAGTTTTTGAGGCAACTGACATTAATGATTAAAAGACAGTAGTGAAAGTATTGCTTACTTTTGAGTGGTCGAAGGAAGGAAAACGAGAGTTTTTGTTTTTCAGTTTGCAAAATAGTTAGAAACATTAAAAGTAATAAACATCCTTCGATTTTCTGCATTTTACTTCTTTACAGAAACAAAGAAAAGCTATGATTTTTCTCAGTTTTCTCATTCCGTTGAGTGTCTAATGGCAAAAATGAAGATGCAGATAAGATGATGTTCTATTTTGTTTCATTTGGTTCGTAGCGTGATCTGCGTTATAGTCATTCATCACATTTATCTAAAACCATTAGTATATCAAGAACTTTACCCTCATAAGTTCGTTTAATATAAAACATTGTAGGGGTTTATGTATAATTTTTATAATTAGTCAATCTATTGGGTAATACCAACTTTGAATCTGAGGGCACCAACGGGCGGCTTGGCGAAGGGGATCCCCCGGAACGAGTAGAAGTCTTTGCCCTCAAATGATTGCTCTTTAATGCCACGCAGCTGCCCCTGAGCTACGGTCACCAGCGTTGGGTCAAACGGAATTTGTTCGCCAAAAGACTCTTGAGCTTCCGTAGACACGATGGCTGTCGCCAGCAGACATGCCAGCAACAGGTGGAGTTGCATTCTTGCAAGGACTATTCTGAGCTTATTAGAAAAATGTCTGAAAGTGAGAAATGAAATTTTAGTGCTGGAATTATTTAACAAATGTATCCGTAAATAAGGGTAAATAAGATGTCGGCGCTATAACCTTAATTCTCAGCATAATGGAGTTAAGGTGGCATCGGCTGTGTCATTGAAAATTAGTCAAGCTAAGCTCCCAGGGATTGTCATATCCGAATTCCAGGTAGATGCGTTTCTTTCGTCACTTCAAATCATGCTGTAGATGTTAAAAGCAGCCCGATGGAGAGTGAGAAGACAGAAAAAGTTTTTTTACCTAGCAAAATTAAGTTTTTGGCAGTCTTAAGAGTACTCCACCAAGCATTAATGCCTGAAATTCAATATATCGGGTAAAGTCAACGCCATTTTGTAAAATTCCGGACAAGTCAACCATATTAGCACGGCATACTTGGTGGAGAAGGCCTTACGGAACTTTTACATGCCAAACGACTCGATAATGAATACATGCAATGGCTGAATCAGGAGGGTTGAACAGTTAGATAACAAATGATGATACATCTGTAAGTAGTACCGCAGAAGCTTGTTCCTATATACACTTCACATTGAGTTGAGCAAGTAAGAGGTTCCACTTCTCCTCTTGCATGGGGCTATTCGGAGAGATCAACCACAGCCGATAAACGATATCGAAGCAGCTACTTCAGCTCGGCACTCAAAGACAAATTAAGGTAACCATGCAATTCTGTTGCCAAATTAAGGTAACTGTACACTTTATTGCTGTGGTAACAGTGCACTTCTAATGCTGTGGTAACAGTACACTTCTAATACTGTGGTAACAGAGCACTTCTCTTTCCAAACTTAAGGTAATGGCAGCATACGATTCGCTGATATCAATGACCCTGAAGCTTGAGAGTTTGAGTACGAGTCAAGCACTCGGGCTCTTGCGGCACATAACGTGCTTAGAGAGAGATAGCATTTGATGACTGCAGGCTACTGTGGGGTTACTGACCGTATATAAAAATTGGAAGGGGCGCAAATCGTTGCATAAGAAATTAGATTAGATTAGATACGCGGCAGTAGACAAACCAACAGGTCCATTCTCAAAGAGACACCGAAACTTACGCCCCGGCCCTCTATGAGCTATTGCCATTATGTTAGTAGGATATGAAAGACTGGGGAAAAGAGAAGAAGAAAAAAGAGGAGGGAGAAAAATCTCAGTCAATTGACGATCATGAATGCACACAATCACGATCAATAGCCGCTGATATGCGGAGTTCAAGATGTTAGACAGTGCAGTTGGAGCGGAAGAGAGAAGAAGAAGACGGATTTAGGAAGCCTAGAAGGCTTTGGCCGTTAAGAGTGTGCTACTCCTTGAGGAGGAATCCTTAGCTGTGGGGGGGGCGTCTCTCCCAATGTATGTAAAAACGGTTTTTTAACGCCTTGACTGATTCGGCACTATCAACGTCGGAAGGGAGTCATTCCAAATGCTGACTATGAAATGAGGAAAGAACTACTGACTTAAAGTCGTTCTTTGAACTTAATGCTTGAGTTTGTGACTTCAAAGACCTCAAAGGCGCCATAGCTCTTGATGTTCTATGATAGACTGTAGCTGTACATTCCTCGGGCCCGTTTGCGTATGTCTACAGAACGAAGCAGTGCTTGTGGGTTTACCAGTATGGGGTGCGAGCAAGTTGACTTTACTTTAACAGTACACTTCTATTAGCAAAATTAAGGTAATAGTGCGAATTTTTGTTGCGAAATTTAATTTTTTTACCTCCGTAAAATTAACTACGGGCACGCGAGCACTACTATGTCAAGAAGCTAACTGGAGATTACCACATGAAATTACGACGTTAATTAAACTTACTGTCTTTGGCTGTTGCAATATAAACGTGAGACAGCATCATTCGCTGAATTTTGCGATCAGTTGAGACGATTTCCTAGAAATTTTTGGACAGCCGTCCAAATCAGTGTGGAATTGCCGTTTATTTCACTTAATGATGAACTTTTCAGTACTTGAATTAACCATAACTAATGGTAGGATGTAAGACAATACTGTACTATATCTACCAGCTGATGGCCGCGCCATGGGTAAACCAAGGCTGCAAGCAAAATATTAGGAAGGCACCTCCGCTTCCTTCCTCTTCTCGTGGTTTTCTGTGCTCAGAATATCTTTCCAATTTCCCTTCGTTGAGCTCCTATTCAGTTCGAGGATAAACACATCAGAGAGAGAGAGAAGAAGTCGCTATGAGAAAGACAAGTTGTGCCGGTTNTACCTCCGTTTCCTTCCTCTTCTCGTGGTTTTCTGTGCTCAGAATATCTTTCCAATTTCCCTTCGTTGAGCTCCTATTCAGTTCGAGGATAAACACATCAGAGAGAGAGAGAAGAAGTCGCTATGAGAAGGATACGTTTCGCCGGTTATTATCTACGCTACCACGGAAAGGTACTTCCGACGTGATCGATTCTGAATGTTTAGAATTTGGGGAGGCAAGAACCCCCTTAATTGCCTTTCAGCTAATGAGTTTGGGGGGGTCGGAGAGATTAATCAAGCAGGCCAGCAACCAACTAACAAACTCGTATTATTATACCAAGTATTAGTGAGATGTGTTATAAAAGCCACTAAAGTTCAAAATGATTCGGAGGCTTGTTATGGTCTTGAACAATTACTCTAAAATGAATTTGATGAACCAACCAAATAAAGATAAATTTACTGATATGACATACATAGACATAAGAGTAAAGCAAAAATAATAGTTAATTTGTTGACGGCATTGATAGTCAATGTGAATGCAGCCAGCCTAAAACCAGTGAATTTCCTGATACACTATGTAGCCTAGTTGTGAATATAGGCCAGATTAGGTTGGGTAAGGCTAGAATAGATTAGGTTAGGCACGTTCGATTAAGCACCTAGATGAAGCAGTCGATGTTTGCGCTGTCCGAAGCTTCACACAGATGGGCTAATTTCGACCTGCTGCATCAAGATTCAGGTTTTGGTCCTTAATTGGTTACCCTCAGGACTTCCCTAAACTGAAGCGTGAGTTGAAAAATAGAGTTTCCAGTCGATCAACATCATTGCATTACTTAATTCTGTTTAAGTAAGATAAGTGACCCCAACAAGTCTGCGGTTGTTTATCTTTACCTGGCCAATATTGGGCCGACCATCTGTAGCTGGGCGACTACATGTTGTGTTAGGTAAGGTTAGGTTAGGTTAGGTTAGGTTAGGTTAGGTTAACTTACGTTAGGAAGTCTATGGCGGGAAAGACTTACATACGATACGTTAGCAAAATTTGCTCTGCTATTTCAGAATAATATAAATTTAAGTAAATTAATACTGTGCACTGTCTCTTTTTTGCCAAATAAAATGTGATGTATATATAGCTTTGCTATATCAGAAAAATACCAATTAAGTAAGTTACTTTTGCGAATAGTCCTTTATACTGTTCGATTAAAGTATGATGTACCTATAGCTCTGCTATATCGAACAATTTCAGTTAAACTGGTTTATTTATGCGAATTATTCCATACTTTTTCAAATGAAATATGATGTTAGGGTTTTTCAAGTCATTACCTTCAAGAAAGTAACATTGCGGCAATTTTGCGGTTGCTTTTCTTTACCTGATCCCTTAATTGTAAGACCTGCAACAAGATGCAACGTGGCCAAGCCAAAGTTCCTGTTGATAGTTCCGGACAAGTCGGGCCTCGAAGTCTTGATGTCGGCAAGCAATCAAACGTGGCATTAGTTAAGAATAAGTTAGGCTAGGTTCAGTTCAGCTCGACGATCGAAGGGCACGTTCAATTGAGCACTAAAATTAAGCATCTGAGGCTTGACTTATACCAAATTTCAGATAGAAACTTTGGCTTTGTAACTTCGAATCTGCGCTTCCACTATTAGAAGCAACCTGATTACGCTGAGCCGGCAGAAAATTTCGTTTTGCGTAGTAGGATTGAGTTTACAGTTTCTACATAGAAGTTTCTTAGGTAAATGATTCAAGGTCATGACCGAAACTCAACTTAACGGGTCGAAGCGAACTCACGAACTCCCGCATCACCTCAGCGCATGATGGGTGGCGTGCATAACACCACCTGGACCTCGTCCGAAGTATCATCAAGGTAAGGTAAGGGAATCACCTGCCTGAATTTTCGAACAAGTCAAGACTCGACGGCTTAATTTCGGCGCCCAACCGGGTTCGTGTCTCACCGAACTTATCGGCAGACATATTATAAAGGTGAGCCATTTACTATATTTATCGGCACCGAAATTGGTCTAAGTTTATATAATTTCAGTAGAGATAGAGCACTACTTCACTTTATTCTGAGACCTATTGGAGCAATAAATATGTATCATAGCGGTAACTTTACCTGACATGTAACGATGGAATAAGAAAACAACGGCTGTTGCGACCAATACTTCGTTGCAAAACCATTGATATTCATCAGAAGTCGGTAGGGGCGGCCCTAAGTAATTTGGGATATCCGCCTAAAAATTCTATCTTGGGAACAGGTTTTGCAATTTCGGGTTACACACAGACCAAATGAGCTTGACGTCGCTGTCAATCACAGAAATCTGTGATGCGAACAGCGTTAATATCATTGTGAACTTGTCCAGAATTCATATTGTACATTTTAGCCCAATTTTGTAAATATGTAGAATGTTTAACATTTGGATTCACTAGTATTGAACCGGGCTGTGTAAGAGTCAAAGCCGTACCGGGTTCTTCTCTCCGTGCAACATTACCGGTATACAGACCTGCACACGTAGCGGCCACCACCTCCGTAAACCAAACCTGTCTGCCGACTGACTTTCCTCAATAGAGGTTACGTACGACGCGCGGTCGACCTCTGACATACGGTATGTACATGACGCAGCAAGTTAGCCGGCGGAGACTATTGTTACGAAAATTTCCCTCAGTTCTCGCACCTGACTAAGCTCTCTTTCCTTTTTTTTTCGTAAATCCATGTCAAGTTTCTCGGCGGTGCTTGGAGCACTGACATTTAGCGTCGGGTGCGTTAACTACTAACCGTCGCGGTATTTATGTCTCCCACAGGCATTGTATCGCCATTCTCTTCACGGGCTAATTCTGCTTCCAATGGTTGAGTTTAAAGTGGCGTTCGAATTGGCGTTGTCCCCGAGCGCCAATTAAGTACCCTTGCTACGCCCTTGACTGATTCAAGCTTTAGGCATGTTTATTTTTGGGATTCATGCTTTTCGTAGTCTCTGGTCTCACTCAGGGCTCGAATATATATTCAAGTTGTACGAGAAGGTATAAAGTAAAAGTTAATATAAAAAATGGCTGATACTTTCTATATTTTCCTGCCTTGGAAGCTTTCTCTCTACTTTGACGCGGTTTCTAATTATATTACGGGAATAATCACGTTAAAATAAATTTAGAGCTTAATGGAGCTAAATTATTAAATACATCAGATTTTTGAAAGTTATTGTTTTTTTATACGTTCCAGGACCAAGGTTTTAAAAATTCCAGTCATGAAGCTTTTTTAGAACCAGCCGCGAGGCCTTTTAAGTTCCAACCGTACTTTTTCTCAAGTACCGGTTATAAAGCTTTCCAAGTTTTAAGAGTCTGTTTCCAGTGCATGCTGTCTCATGTTAATCTTCTTGCGGTCTTTGCCTGGGAGAGACACCTTGACCTGATTTCCATATAAGGTTCTGAAATATTTCCTTGCTTTCACAATTGTGAAAGCTTTAAACGCAACTCTCTGAAGGTACAGTAAGGAAACATATTTAATAGGCAACACTGGATAAAAAAATATTTATGTAAATCTTTTATACAAACCTAGAAAAATCAAATAATATTTAACACAAGTTGGAAGTATAGTAATGCAAAGTCTCCTTGCTTTCTTTTTGTCACCAGTATAACCTGTTCGGTTGTTCTTTTCCACCCTGATTGGGTAAAGTTGAGGCTTATGCGGTCCTAAAATGGTATTTTGTGTAGGAGAGCGCAGCAAGCCTAATTTAAGTACGCCACGACTGCATATGTACTTCGATGGTAGGAGGCCAGTGTCCTGAATGTTTTATTACGTAAATCGCTCTAAATTTAACACAACGTTTATAATTTGAAATTAAAAATTCATATTAAATTGAAAGATGAAGCTGTATTTATAATTGTAAAATAAAACTGCATAACAATTATAAAATTTATAAATATTTCCAATCTTTGCTGGTAGTCTATGTACAGTGAGGTATTCAGCATTCTAAACTGACCATGGGTGAAAGATTGGATTTCAGCTGCGGACATCGGGGCCAGCTGTGATGTTCACACACTTCGTTCTAACGTGTATCTTAAAAGTGCAGAACAGGTCCGAAGGCAGTATCAAAACGACCAAGTTTGCTACCCTATTTTTCCTTTTCGATTTGGCTACTTAGTGTAAGTTTATTGCTACCTCCGCCAAGGTTATCTTTCTGACAAATTTATTGTTTGTCTACAGTCTGTCACCAATTAATATAACTTAAAAAGTTATAGACTGATCTTGATAAACTTCAGAGGGTTTGTTAGGCATTTTAAGTGGAACAGATGATTAATTTTTAGTGAAGATCCGTTCAACCGTTTGTTTGTTTGTTCTTGTCTGCCTATTTCATGGTAACACGACTCAAAAATTCGTGGACCATTTTCATACAAATTTACGAATTATTAGAAGGAATATTAGGAAGAGCAAATAACTAAATTTTTGTGATGATCTGTTAGTCAGTTTGTTTGTTTGTCTCTACGTTTGATATTATGTAAGTACCATAACGCAAAGAGTTATGAACGGATCTTTATGTAGTTTGCCGAAATTGATAGAAATGCTAAAAAACGCAAATGACAAAATTTCAGTGATGATCGGTTTGTTCGTTTGTGTGATTGATTAATGTTTGTCAGCATATAACTGAAAGTTATGTATTGATCTTCAAGAAAATTGCAGAAACTGTTATTAATATCAAGCGCCTCAAATAGCCAAATTTTGATGACGATAGGAATGAAAATCCTATTGCATTGCTTGGCGGAAGTATGCGTTCACAGTGCTCTAGTTAGGTATACTGTATACATTGCTTAGAGGCGCAAGCTATTTAATCAAAAGATTTTGCTACGATGAGTAAAATGAAGGGACAAGTTCTGAGCAGTAATATCGGCACTTCTTCACGGATAGCCTAAAGTTGAACTAAACTGGAACACAGTTTGTCAAATGAACGAGTTGATGCTAAACGTCTGGCTAGTGTGTTGAACCCTTGTCTATAAGACAAAGTTAGTAAAATGTTAGGGGTCTAATAAATTTGCTGTGCCAGTATCGGTCAGAAAGTTCTGGCTATCCCTTCAAATTTCGATTGAATTATAATTCAATTTTGCGCTTCTGAGCTATTTCAAGGACACAGTGAAGTGTTCGGACGTGGGGCTGAGGAAACTCATTGATTTGATTGCCGTGTGAACCCGCCTTAACAACGAGTTATAGATCATCACGCTTCTTTTTCTCCTTCTTAGAAGTTGGATCGCTCGCAGCCTTCACAGTCTTCCCGGAATGTTCCTGGCCGGGCACTTGTGAGTCAAAACTTTTTAGTTCTTCTTCAGTTGGTTTTATGACGGACTCAGGGAACAGGATAGGGTCAGCATAGGGAAGAATTAGAGAAAAAATCGGATATGCCAACAAAAAATTGAAACGTGTAACCTTATGGAGGGGGTAAAGGATCTGTAAACAGTGGGAAATGGAGCTAAAAAGTGTGTGGAAATACAAGAACAATGGAAGAAGTACTGTCATATACCTATGTTTTTATCAAGACACAAGTGCGAATTCTTTGCTGAGAGAACAAATGGGTGATACATTTCATAGGTGAGACCATAAACAAATCTTCGAATTCTCGCAGGTCAAGCTAGCTTATACGAGGAAAAGTTAGGCGAGATATACGGTAGACGGACAGCGTAACGATAGATAGGGTTAAGCGGCGGACGTTAGTTTGAAAGAGTGGGTTAAGTTACATGTGCTACCTCAAAATAAATAAGGTGTGTGAAAACATTGCCTAACCCTGTGTGTCACGCTCTTCGTACTCTGGATACGACCCGGGAAGGGATCAAAGGAAGAAGGCGTCAAGTTCATATTTCAGCCTCTACTAATCGCAGGTCTATAGGGTAGAAGCTTCACGGCCAGACTTGGGACATTTTCAAACTTTGGTATGCGTGATACAACTTGTTCGTCATTTTTTCGTCTGACATGACGAATATGTGGGGAAAAACGTTTTAAATTTGCCCGCTCCAGGACGGAAGAGAAGGGTAAAACCACGGCGTAGGTGGATGGACAGTGTGAGGGAAGATATGCATGATATGGAGTTGGAGGAACACATGGTAATGGCCAGAAATACCAGGAGGAATAGAAAGATCTGCTTCAGTGACCCCGTTTAAACGGCAATAATACAGCTGTAGGAATAGAAGAATGTATGCGAGATACGGGTCCGAGGGTATCAGAATTAAAGACTATTCTTTTGTTCTGCACAATTTACACAGGTTCATTCGGTATTAGATGAGGGAAAATTCAGATGAAATGGGCCTGAGATATCACTGAAGAACATTGCTTCTGTTTTGTGGAATTTCTTGGGGGGTTCCAGCTGCACTCACAGCAGCGTAATCAGAAGGGTAGGAAGTAACGTTCCATTTTTCGTCAGACTGAATTCGTCAGGATCAAGTGACTAGCGTTATTAATGTGGTAGGTTTGGTTAGAGGAGCTGCGTTAGGTTAGGTGCGTTATTATAGCGTAGCTTGTAGATTGCTACATCTTATAAAGTGAGAGCATTAACTGATCGGTGAATTTCCATGGGTCACGTTAGCTTATACGATATAATTAGGCTTGGGTAGACAGACATTGTTGAGTTGGAATGAGTTCGTCAGGGATAAGCGACGGACGTTTACTCGGACGGGGTGGGCTACGTTCGATGAGCTGCATTAGGTTAAACTCAGGTTAATTCTAATAGTGTAGCGTGGGTCTGGTTCGTTTTGGAATGTATAGACTTTACTCAACCGTGGAATTCCACGGATCCCGCTATAGTTGTTATATTACGCTGCGTGTAATACAACTAATAATAATCATCATTAACTGCAGAAATAGCGATTTCGAGACTTTAGAATGCTCTGCACCATATAGTTTTTGAAGATATGCCCAAGGAAATAAGCAGGCTGGCTATGCTCACTAGAGATAGTTGAAAGTTGGACTACGGGTAAATTGGAGCGCAGTTCTGAAGGGGGTTCATACGATAATAATAATAATAATCTTTATAAAGTACTCATAGACATTACAAATGAACGAGTTGGTCCAGCCAAACGTCTGGCTAGGGTGTTGAACCTTTGTCTACTAGAGAAAATTTTCAAATGTTTGCCGTCAAATCAGTTTGCTGTGCAAGTGTCGCTAGCAAAGTTCGGCCTATCCCTTCATTTCGCATTGAATTAACTTATATCTCAACTTAAGAATTTGTGCTTTTGTTCTATTTTCAGGGACACGGTAAAGTATTCAGTAGCGGGGCTGAGGAAACTCATTCATTTGCCTGCCGTGTGAGCCTGCCTTAAAGACGAATTATAGATCATCTCGCTTGTTTTTCTCCCCTAAGATGTTGCTTCACTCGCACCCTTCACAGTCTTTCCGAAATGTTCCTGGCCGGGCACTTGTGAGTCAGAGCTCCTTATAGTTCTTCTTCTGTCGGCTTGATGACGGACTCAGGGAACAGGATGCGGTTAATTTTCAGTGGAAGACTTCGCCAAAATTCGCGGATCTGCACAAATACCAGTAATGACAGAAGAAAAAAAAAAAAAAAGAAAAAAGACATTGGTAAGAAAAATTATCCTGATAAAAGTTTAATAAAAACATAATAAAGTTTTGAGTACAGAAAATACTGGTGAAATAATGATGTGATAGCAGTACTGAGATTAAAATAAAAAATAATATTATGAATGCCCGAAAGTTAGGTAAGCGCGACCAGCATGGGTTAGCATTAGCGTTTTTTAAACAGACTCTTACAAAATATATAGTAAACTTTTCCTACAAACTTGAAGCACTTTAATAACCAATACCGTTCGTCTTGTGTAAAAAAAAAAGAGAATGAATTAGTTGGGGACTTTCGTATCACTCTGGATGTCAATCGAAGGAATATTCATGTAAGATGAATGAATTAGACCATTATTAGAACGACTGCAAACCTGTTTTTTTGGATCTGTACCATCCATTTTCCGGTCCTTATCGATTAGGAGCACTCCCCCGTGGTTGGTTGTGAATGGATTCCATTGAACGGGGTCGGCATCGGGTGTTGGATTTCTGCAAGAATACTGTTATTAGTGATCCCATGTAAGCCATTCAATCATTTCATCATTGCCAAATTCTCAATATACCCTGATCAGTTTATATTTCTGACAGCAGTATGGCGCCTAACATACTTTATTATAGATGGTCTGAACCGCCCTTTAAAAGAAAAAAAGAGGAGTGCTGGTACGTCCCATCGTGTGGAATTCTCATGCGAGTTTTTAATTTATCAAAAACAACGCGTTGATATTTTCTTTAAAAACACTGACGTCGATGACTGACTGCTTGTGTATGACGGCATTGTAAGCTCCGCCAACGCGCTTCCAGTTAAGAAACAGCCTGAAAATCATCCTATTGTATGTTGTTACTGTTTTACACAAGCATAATAACGATACCGCGAACTTCTTATATTAAAACACCAGGATGGAGGTTAGTCTTTTATCAAAGAAATAAAAATAGAAAACTTTGACAGTGCAAAGTTAAAAAAAAACGATGTAATTATGGCTCAGAGTGTTAAAAGAGTATTATGGCGCCAGCTTAGGAGCACTAAAGTATTTCTGCGAAGTATAACTGAAAAATAACATTGCCAGATTAGAAACAATACAATCATTATTATGGTTCTATCATTGAAATTAAAAGATAATTTTTGCAGTGCCAGGTTAGAAAAGAAGAAATACTTCTGTCATTGTGATTAACAACACTTCATTGCGCTGCAAGACGATATGTCTATGGATTTGCTGCTGAAAATCAACAACACGCTGATTACACGGCCAGGGAAAGTTGTGCCTCATCGACTTACGTAACGTGTTGGGCTCTAGTGTTTTAATAATAGCTCAAGTATCTATCTAGCTAACACATAATGGTATATTTTCAGCCGCTGGCTATGTATAATACTTGACTCGCAGGAATATTTAATCAATAATGTATACAAGTTAGCTTTTCCTGTGCAGTATCCAATACTATTGCTTTTCGATCGTAGACGGAGTTGTATCCCTAGTCACAGTAGTGCATTCTGGCAGTTTGGTTGGGACAATTGGTAAACTGTGGCACATTTAGATTAGATTTGATAGTGGATAATAGATAACCAACAGGCCCATTCTCATAGATAATCCGGGACATATGCTCCGGTCCCTATGAGCTACTGCTATTACGTCAGAACGGAAGATATCTGAGGAAAAAAGGAAAAAATCAAGAGAATAAACTCTGCCAAAGAGTCGATCGTGCCAGGGCAGTCAATTGTTACAGATTCGCGGAGCTCGAGGACGTTAAGTTTATTGGGTCCCGAAAGAAAATTAATTGCAGCTGTGTTGAATCTTTGGCCGTTACAGGTTTGAGACTCAGGGAGGAATCCGTAATCGTGGAGGATGTTGCTCCCAAGTGCTTGTCAAGACGATTTTTAGACGCATAGACTGACTCTGATAATCACGTGCACAGTTCATCCAGAGCGTCACTATCAACTGCTGTCAGTACTCGTTCATCTCGTATAATAAGATATCAACTGCTATACCTGTTACGAGCTTTTTTAATTCCCAGGTTTACAATAAACAGCTTTAAGCCTCCCTGCATGTTAAGTTAGAGGATTTCAGCCACTGTAATTAGCTGGCAGCGCGTGCGCAATTAGTCCACATGTGTTTAAAATACACAGATACTAGCTTTCCCGTTAGGTTAAGTTAGAGGATATCAGCTGTACAGTATACAGTACCCACTGCGTGCGAAGTTCGTCCACAGCTTCACCATTTTCCGACGCATTTCGATATCTTCGGGCTCTGTCAGAGGAAGTGTAAAGACGAAATCTTCAGTTGGCTCGCCAAAAAGGTACATTAGGTCTTCTCCATGCAGCACATCTGTTCGTGGTGTTTAACAGAAAAGATGGTTTATGTTTAAAATTTATGTGCTTTTGGTAGTGTCAAGCAGTGATGCAGATCAAATATAGGTTAGAATAGTGGCTCGACAGTTGACCTTTCAGTTTTTGGACGTTTGGGTGATACACATTAAAAAAAGGGTGTTTAAAAGTATATTAAGGTAAGTTATCCATGAAGATTAATTGCGTATTATTATGATAAAGATGATTTTTCAAAGCTTCCACAGTAAGCTTTGCCTATAAATAACATCGAAACAATCATATGAAATCTGTATGGAATTAATACCAATTGTCATTGATAGCGTTAATACTGTTTGATAACTGGGTAATGCCTTATTATAAACCACGTATAAAATTCTCTGATGAGTTTTTATTTTTTCATCACATAAAATGCACCAACACGTGAACAAAATTAGCAGAATCAGTCATTTTTATTTGAAAACTAAATTCGTAGAGTTTCATAGTTTCATTTGAAGCCTGGCTATCTATCTATGTCTTGTTGATGTAAATTGTATGAAGTTACTGCACTTGCTGCATTAGCTATCAAATCCGTCTCTCATCAGTGGACTAATTAGTAAAGATTTTGGTTTTATTTTGGCTAATAATTTAATAAAAGTAATTATCCTTCGTGTAAAGGCATTAAAGAACGTATTGTCTCTAATTTGTACTGTATTCTACGTAGTAAAGAATGACAGTGTACCATCCTAAACTTGTAACTTACAATCTTTTGCTTGGGGAAAATCAAACAAAGGAACTTTAGCTACAGGAGATTTGTAGTCGAATTGATAGACGAAGACACTTTTATTCTTCTGTTGTGCCTCTTCATCCTTCGCCATAACACGAGCGATGGAGTCTGCAGGGTACCAGTTCCACAGGTCGCCCACCATCTGGTGACGAAACTAGAAGTCAGACGAAGTTAACTAATTCAGCTATTTTCGGGTGTTACATTATTGAGCTTTATCAACGTTATGTTATCTCTATCAGTTTCTTTTATTTTTTTGCGCATTTTTTTTAATGACATGTGATGACACTGCACTGGAGGGTACCGGGGCCAGAATAAGTAGTCTTCTTCACTGAAATGAGTGTTCTTGGTCAGTTCAGGCACAGTATTCAATGTATTACCATATAGTCTATAAGCTGTATGCCTGGGACGTAACCTTTATCTG
Organism: Parhyale hawaiensis; assembly: GCA_001587735.2. Lineage (NCBI taxonomy): Eukaryota > Metazoa > Arthropoda > Malacostraca > Amphipoda > Hyalidae > Parhyale > Parhyale hawaiensis. The sequence continues at coordinate 19,379,818 of LQNS02278171.1, read as the reverse complement.
TGGAGGTGCGTAGCACAAAGATATAAGTATACTCGTAATAATGAATGTGTTATCAACACCTTTCGCTAGACTATGTTACGCAGACATTATATCAAAATTTTTAAAAATATACTCTGATGCAGCACAATAACTCAACGGCCAATCATATTATTGTCTGATTAACTTTACTGCCTTTATACTCACGTCACCGATAGCTTTGAAAGAGTCCACCTCTAAACTTGTATTGGCAGCATAATAGTCAAAAGTTTTCATTGTTTGGTGAAGCGGGGCGATGTCCCCCTCTCCAAAGCCCAGCAACATTGGCCCAAACGCGTCGAAATTGCGCAGCATTGCAGAACGCACACTTTCATCATAGTATAAATCTGTAAGCAAAATCAAGAGAGAAATAAAATTCAGCAACTGAGTAGAGCTTCGACCATTGAAAATAATTTACTGTGAGTGCACTTTGAAAGGAATACTTAATTTCGTTTTCTCTATCATCGACGTAGATTGTAGACAATACGGTGCAGTGTGGTGCTCTTTTTTCTGGTGTTGTACGGTTCAGTACGGTTGGGATGCGTTGCAGTATACGTTCAGTTAGCCCCGGCCTGGTTTGGTGCGCTGCAGTAGGCTACAGTCCGATACAATAATAAGAAACACAATGTAAATCAATACAATAACATACAACACAGCGCAAAACAATACGAAACGTATTTTTCGTGCTGCAGGGAAAATGCGAAGATTCTTTACTATATGTACACTCTGAGCCACGCTATTAGCTTAAGAATCCTTTTAAAAACAAAATATTCATTTTAAATTAAAAAGGCCTGTTACTTAAAACGTAGGTAAGGTATTGAATTAAAGCTCTACCTCAACTATGATCTTCTCATTGAAGGACATTTCAAATTCGTAAATATTACTGTATTTTGTTGAAGATTGAGGTGTACTTCGAAAGAGTCTTCGATACATGCCTAGTTAAAAAAAAAAAGCAATCTTTAAGCTAATTTTCTATCTTGAAAAGCGTTAGAACAACTATATTTGGCCAATTAAGTTCATAGATAGATAAAAATATCTAGGATGGGAAACTATGCGAATAATAACAAAATCAGTAATTATTTAGCATTTTACAGAGGAGCTTTTGTTCTGTAAAACAAGTCCAATAATTCTTTTGTCCACAGAATCTGTCCATTTTGTTACGTGAGATGAATTTATTTTGCTTGCAGTTGACTTAACCGCTTTTCATTAGTTTTTGTTGGATGTGTGTTGCTGGCCATCCTCGTACAGAGCTTGCTTCAGAATTCTCAATAGATCTCCATTGGGTTCAAATCAGGTAAACCACTGAAGCCCATCGACAACAAAGAAAGCTTGGCTATTTTTGCAGCATGAGACGGAACATTGTTGCTGGAATATCCGACGCTTCTGCAATGGCATGGCTTTGNGGCCATCCTCGTACAGAGCTTGCTTCACAATTCTCAATAGATCTCCATTGGGTTCAAATCAGGTAAACCACTGAAGCCCATCGACAACAAAGAAAGCTTGGCTATTTTTGCAGCATGAGACGGAACATTGTTGCTGGAATATCCGATGCTTCTGCAATGGCATGGCTTTGCGCTTGGGAGCAAAGTTGATCCAAGAATTCCACAGCGAGTCGCAGAAGCAACTTTTACGCCATCAGGCCTACGGAAAAGTTCAATTACCGTACGTCATGTCCAGCTATTGCCCCTCTACCGTCAAACCATTTTATACCTCCGGCTCCCTGCTGCCGACAAAACGCAAATGGCGACGTTGCCTATCTCCAATCCGTCCTGTCCCCCATATCCGTCAGGTCCATCAAATGCTATCCTACATTAATCTCTGAATATGATGTCACTCATGTTTGTTCCAAATCCAATGTTCCGTAGCAACCGATATCTCGTTGATTTTGGTACATTTGGCAGATTAGCGGCGGTAAAAATATTTTCAAAAATCGTTCCTGGTTTTTGAAGCAATTGCCTCCTCGCAGAACGAATGTCAGGGGTAATCACTGTTTTTAGCGATCCGCAATCCGATTAAGTTTTTCTTCAGGCGATGGGTCAGCCAAATACCTCTCTGTACAGTGTCAACATGGCGGACAATGCAGCGTGCTGTCAATTAGGGGGAATTCCACTGGCTGCATCTTGTTCTATGGTAGTATTTTCAACATATCAGTAGGACGCTTGCGTTTACCCTTTCTAACGAAATCTTCCATCAGTTATTTTCGTGTTTTCGGACCGCTTTACATAATCTCGTTAATTCCTACACTTGCCATGCGATTCATAGTGGCAAAGCCAAAGCTTCTGTCTGAAGATTCTTACAAGGCAAGCCTCGAAAGTTAGTTTTCGGCACCCAATCGAACGTGCCTTAAGTTTCTAGTTCGCAAAGCTGTGTCGTAAGCACACCTAAGATTCTAGCAGCTACGTAAACAAAAAAAATAAGCTAAGTCTTATCCCAAATATCGAGCAAAAATGTACAGAGTAATCTCCAACTTACCCCGAGTGACGGCAGGACCTTCATCTCTTGTGATGCCGATCATGACGTCGACTCTGCTGCTGCGATGTTCCTTCATAAGAATTTCTGGATCATCTTTCAGAAAGTTCTTGTGTACGCGAGGAGCCATCACTAGGGGAAGCAAGCCTAGTTTCTGAAAGAAAAAATATAAGACTCTTGGGAAGCATAACTGAACTCTAAGTGTTTTGTGGAATGAGCAAACTAATAGTGTGATGCACTAATGTAACAGTGATGTCATGGATATCGATTGTTATATAATAACAAAGGGAAATACTAAAGTGCCAGCCGTGAATAGCACTATTACAAGGTGCAATCGATACAACTTGCAGCGATTATTAGGAGTGGCTTTCGAAATATAAAGAAATACTGTGATTGTAAAACACTGAATTACAGAGATACCAGATTTCAATGACATCCTCTTAGCAGAAAAATTCATTGAATAATATCGTTAGGTTTACCAAACCTTGACAGATGAAAATGTTATGTGAGGTTGTCGTATCTTGCTTTTTTCATCTAAGGCACAGTGAAAGAACGATGTCGTAGTTCGACAATAATGATGGACCATTTTCTCAATAATACATTCATTACGTCTAATATTTAGTTTCTATCGTTCAGAATCGCTCAATCTTTAAAATAGATGCTTCTGCTAATCTATTGACAAAACGCTGTGTCCCCTGGACAGCGATGATATTAAAGGATTTCAAGATAACTGAAACCGTCTCTCTGAGTAGACAACAAACTGGCAGATGAGCTTCAATGTTGACAAACATTCGGTGATCCATATGGGACATAATCACAGTGAACGTCAGACTAACGACAAATGGTACTGACATTGAATCTGATGCAGATTTTCAATGTATGAAAGGCTAAAGCGCGCACACCTTCTGACAAGTTTCCTAGATACCCTAGAGTTTCATTTCCAAAACGCGAATTCATCGGGTGAGTCAAAACTTTTATTCTCAATGAAGTACTTAATTAAAATAGGTGTTTTACGTTCCCTTCCATATGTATGTATAAGCAATACTAAAAAGAAAAAAAAAAATTCGAAGATTATTCCATATCTAAAGTAGGAGGTATCTATGCGCAAACAATTTGCATTGCGTATGTAATTCAGCAGATATATGTCTTCGTCAGTTCGCCGTCTATGCATGATTATTTAAACTTACATTGAAAACAAGAGCAAGCTCTGTTAGAGTCTTTGCAGGCGCTGCTTTCATACACTGTATGACCTCCTCGCTGGTCATGTGGTCGACCAAGCAGCTCTCGTACTGGGAGTCGCTGTCTTTGTGTTCAGCACAGTCCACTCTTTCCTGGACTTGGCCTTTGATGCCGCAGTTGAGGAGTTTGGCCATGTGGTAGGCAACCGCCCGATGGCCGGTGGCCACTGCCCAGGGGACTAGCGCTGAGCCAGACTGTATGATGGCTCGCTGAAAGTAGCCTGAAGTAAAAGTTTCGTTTGTCGTATGAGTACAATTTCTTGAGGGCTAACTTATTATTATAGAACCTAATATTTAAGTATTTGTATATACATATTATGCATTTTGCTTTACGAACTCCTACAGGAAATGGAAACTAAGCGCTGTGTAAAAAGTTCTCTAGAACTAATTTTAATCATCATTCACTTTACAGATACTTTTGTGCAGGTACTGGTTCTATAGCGTTGACGGAAATCCAAGAACAGTAATGTGTAGTGTTGGGAAAGTATACATGTAATGTTTTTTACCCAGCGCTGCGTGCGACAGCATTTGCAGATGGACAGATCCAGCTCCAGCGCTCTGTCCAAAGATGGTGACTTGGAGAGGATCTCCCTTGAAACTGGGAATATTCTTGTGCACCCAGGCGAGTGCTGCCGTTTGGTCCAACATTCCCATGTTTCCTGGAGCTACTTCGTCTTCCGTTGACAAAAATCCTAAAAAATGAAGTATTTTGTCAAATTTGCGGACCCATCAATACCAACTCTCCAATATCCGCTCGTCATTTGCAGATCAGTCTTAGGTATGTTCATTACTTATTGCGTGGTAGTATCATACTTTGCGTATTGGAAAGTATTTGAATTGTAACTAAACATATTCACTACTTTCTAGGGTGAAAAATCTGTTCAGCATGTATCTCCCCTTACGAAAAATGACATTATTTGTAATATGTCCTTAACCACACTTGAACATTATTATTGTCCATAATAGCATACCTTTACGCCCAGTACTAATTTCTCCCTATGTTAGTTATTAAGACTACAGTAACTGCAGGAACTGTGTCCTTGATACGATGGATGCAGCATTTAGATGAGGCATGATAAATGAGTTTTCTTTCTCGTTGAATTTCGCGAATCATTTTTGCTATGTCTGCACCGGATTGATATCTGCACTGTTACAGTAGATTCTAAAATATAAGAAATGATAAAACTTTGAATACCTTCTATAATTTTTGCTAGGATGATAATAAATTTATTGACAGTGGTCCTACACTAAATATTGAAACTGACGAAGCTAAGGATTTTCACCTATAATGTCTGACTTACCAAGAACGTTAAGACGGTACTGGATGACCACTAAGACGATGCCTTCACTCAAGAGGGTGTACGGCGGATACTCTTTCGCAGACCCCCATTGATAACCTCCTCCGTGTATGAATACCATTACTGGTAGGAGGGTGCCATTGTTGCGGAACTGAAACGGAAAACATAATCATTCGTTTGCATCCTTGTATAATACAACGCTTCGTGTATTTATTTATTTCGCGTCCGCTTTGAAGGAAATAGATAGGCGAAAAATAAGCCAGATTGCAGATGTTGTACATCGATAACCAGATTGCAGAAGCTTATCTTTATCCCTTTATTATCTGAAGACACTTCTTTCTTGAAACTTCTTGAAATCGCGACAATATGTATGCAGCTTATGGAGACCGATTTTATAACTTTCTTCTCTCCGATCACGACGTATAAATTCGGCAGATGACTAACGAACCACCCACGAGATGATGATTCTTCACGGGTGGTAGACAACAATTTCTTCTAGCTTACTGTCTTCCTCTTCTTCTTCTACAGCAGTATTATTCCCATTCAAAGGGGGGTCGCTGAAGTATATCTTGCTATTCCATGTATTTCTGTCCATTACCATTTGCTCCTCCAGCTCCATACCCCCCATATCATTCCTCACACAGTCGTACTCTGAAGGTGCAAATTTTGTTTCATAGCCCAAAACTTTCGGCATTTCACTGAAGCAGATATTTAAGTTGGCAAGACCGTATCTTGGCTACAGAGCGCTGACATGCATACAAGCTGGCTGGAGGTACATTCAAGTTTATTGCAGTGTTTTACTCAATATTGATTTTTGCTTCTCACTACTGAAGACGCACGACTAATCAAGAAAGAAGATGGGAACGTATAAGTAGTACGAGACTACTACAGTCTCAAGATCGAAGATATGCTACGAATGCATGGAGAGAGATGAATCGTCTATGCGATACGATCAAGAAAGACTTGAAGCAGAAAGGTTACAGAAGTGAATGATAACTGCTGATAAGCGCGAGCGGGAAAATGAGGAAACGACAAGCCAGAGAAAAAAAAGCCCTAAGGTTGTAAGCACGACAATGGATCAATGAAGAAAATGAAGCAAGTCAGAGAAGAGAAGATTCCGCAACGGCCTGTAGTTATAAAAAATATCGATCATTGCGTAAATTTTTTCACGCGCGGGTCCACTAGTAGTAAAATATTATCTCAAACCGGTCAGATATATATTACATTCTTGAGATGGCATTACATGAATTACTGAAGATTACGATGAGAAGCACAAGTAGATCAACTGATGAGCGAAACGCGCTTTGTGGGTAACTAAGTAAATATATATACACGTTTATACGCTAAGTGCATTGTTAATTATCTTCATTGTGTTATTTTATTTCAGAATTCATTTTCTTCGGGCGACTGTTTATGGTATCGTTCTAGAAGTGTTTATCATGTGGTACAGACCTGATTCACGTCAGAGAAATAAATACCCGTTGAAAGGATCTGCTAGCATTTGATAAAAGGTGCGTCATTAGGTTTCTGCAAAAGGTAAAATTAATTCACGACATCTGTACAGTAACCGATATTTATGTCAAGACGATGAAGAGAAGAAATGGATTCTTGAAATTTAGAGAAGCAGTTAGTAATTTTAAAGACACAACTGATTAAAATTTGGTGATGATCGGTAGGTCCGTTTGTGAGTTTGACTTATGTTTGCCTCAATGTTTGCTTGCAGCATAAATAAAAAAAATGATGAACGGATCTTCAACAAAATTAAAGAAATAGTTAATACAGTTGAAAGGTAGACATGATTCAATTTGGTGTTAATACAGAGGAAATTATGGTTTCCGACGCGACATAAATTTTTCATTTCCTCGCTTGGCGGAGATACACACTCTAGATTTTATTTTATAGTCTGTAAGCCTAATGTCCAGAGAAATGGTTTGTGCTCTGTATAGTTTCATCAGTGATCTCGTCTCAGCTTTTGCACAAGAGACCATTTGCGCAGGTGCACACATCCCTCCCCCCCTACAACGGTCAGTGACGTACTGCGGAGGAAGGGCACCGGTCACCACCGGCACCGCCACTCACTCAATCAAACATATCTTGATTGAACGGTGGAGGCCTTATGCATCACTGCTCTTCGTGCTATAAGGCCGGCTGCACGCTAACAACTTTCGTTGTCGCTAGCAGCCTATAACCAACTCAACTAATCCGACTGTGTAGACGTGGCCGTGACTTCAGCATGACGTGTATGAACATTGTGCTGCATTTATTAAAAACATTGCCACCCGCTACAGTGTAGAAGTTGCAGCAGCGACTGAAATATTTGAAAATTTTTGATGCAGTTAAACTTTGCGCAAGCTGAAGCCGTGCCATAGCTACGTGAACGGATTAGTTGAGTTGCCTCTAAGGTGCTAGCGACAACGAAAGTTGTTAGTGTGCAGCCGGCCTAGGGGCGAATATCGCGCTGAGTTTTCGAAGAGCGGTGAGCTCCTGCCCCCTCTTGTGGGTGGTCGTGTAATAGAGCCTTAAGGTATTCTTCCAAGCGAATGTACGATCTCTTAGTAAGGAAATACAATGACATCTTGAGAACCGAAGGTTAGGCTGCTCATTAAACTGGCTATTTGTTTTATGTCTATTGCGTCGGAAATGAGAGCAGGCAAATCATGGGCCACTGAACTGATCAGTAGCCACGGGTCCCGTAGTCGTAAAAAAAAAAAAATCATCGAACACGCTGATTATGATTGGCTAAATTATCTGTAAGCAGTGGAAAGCAAAGCGCAGAAAAGGCATGCATAAATGTAGGAGAACAAAGCGAGAAGTACCGTTGTATGCAAGATTCACAGGTAAGACAGGCTAGAGTTCGCTAGACGAGGTGTGTTAAGGTAGACGGAGGTTCGTCAGGTGGATTTTAGATTAGACAGGGTAGGTAAATCACGGGAACACTACCTTATGGAAAGCGAAAGAAGGCCACAACATTAATTGACCGTGGAATTTTCACGGGTCCCGCTAGTATTATATATATATATATATATATATATATATATATATATATATATATATATATATATATATATATATATATATATATATAT
>LQNS02278171.1:19348201-19361384 GCA_001587735.2 Parhyale hawaiensis | reverse complement strand
CCCCCCCCTCCATCACTAAAATGGCAGCAGCTTAGAATATTACGTACTGAATGAGCATTGTAGATGTCGAAGGCATCCAGGCTATTGCTTTTCAGTTAATACAAAACGGCAGAGGCATAACAACATACGCCAAATATATAAATACTCATGTCACAGTCACGTGACATCCCAACTCAGCCATTATTCACATACAGCAAGTTTTCACGCATGATTCTATTGAATTTATTTTGACTCGCCCTAAATTACTATTTGCATTGAATAATGATTAGCATATGCTGCTCTCACCGTTTTTGAAAACAAATCAAGTTTTTTGTGATCGAGTAAAAGCATTTAGGGATAACTATACTTGAGTTAAAAATATTGCAGTTTCAGTAAAATTATGTAGAAAATTCTTATAGGTTCATTAAACTTATATTTTTCCTAATATAACCTTAAAATATTCCGTAATTACAATCATCTATGAAATAAAAACAATAATATTGCCACAGAAGCTTCAAACATCATGAACCAGGGAGGGGGGGGGGTGTGTTCGTGTGTGAACTAAGAGGAGATCCGTAGGTTCATGTGCATGCACCCCAATGGGAACCAATCGAAGGCGTCTTTAATAATAAATCTAACTTAACTTAAGCACACAAAACCTATTTCGTGGGTTCATGCAACCCACAATCGCTGATGTAGATGCTAGGTCAAATTTAGCTTAGCACGATATCGTTTAGTTTACTTAAATACCGTACCGTATACTGTTTTAAAATAAATGAATAAAGATCCTAAATAGAGTTTCAAATGAAAAGCAGAGCTTTTTTCCTCCCGGGGTTTTTGCCGGATAACCAGAAAGGACAGATCAGGCGTAATCATTTGCAAGGTGGTCACAAGAAGCCGCCTTGCTAGCAAGATTTCAGCTCATTCCGTAGATCATTTCACAAAAGACTCAGGTACTGAATTTTTTTTTTTTCAAAGTTGAAGACGTCTATACGTAGTAGGTAGATAATTTTCCCGAGAGATACGTGTGGCAGAACTCACGTCATTTAAAAGAAATGTAAATTGAAGTGTATGGGTGCAATCATTCATTATGCAACTGATCCAAGCATCCATATATTCCAGATTTAGTTCAACCATGGCCTCATTCACGCTTCTGCTTGCTGCTTTTCTTGATTTTTCCTAATCTTTGCCCTGCACAAAGTACCTAACAATTACTCCAATTACTGCTTATAGTAATTGCTGTGTTGTGGGACAGATGACCATAGATGAAACGTCAACGAAGGATCATTTTTCATGAAGCGTCGAAGAAAGATTCGGAACTAACATACATGAAACTTATGAAACTTTCGATGCTCTCAGAGGGAACTGGATGAGCCACTAGGTTAAGTTAGGTATAGGTTCGTCAATCCTATGTTATGGGTAGCACCGATCCCAGGGGTTTGTGTAGGTTACCATAGCCATTAGCTATAGAGCTGCTAGTGCTAGACCTTTCGCCTGTATTTCGTGCTCACTTTGCTTCTTCCGCTTTCATACTCTTACTGATATTACTTTCTACCGTTCTTCCTGTTCTTTTCTGACCTGCTGTGTGCGAACATCTTCGTGCATGGGTTCTCCGCTTCTGTCGACATGCTTAATGTCCCTTATTTCTTCCTCTGTTAGATCAATTTATGTGTGGAAACGGTGGCATAACTACTCACTAATCTTATTTAAACCTTCGGTACAATGGGTGTTTGATGAAAAAAACATCGCTAATTATGTTTTTTATTTATAAATTTCAAAGCTCACACTGTACTGTATGAAAATGTACTTGTATATGGTCTACATTGAAGATCTCAAGATTTCAAGCAATTTTCGTAGAGAGTCAGAAGGCTAAGGGTGAAATCCCAGTATACTGGGAAATAGCCTAATGAACGGCAGCCCTGTGAGAATGTTATTTCAGTTTATTGATCTAGAGGCGCAAAAAGAGGCGCAATAATATGATTAGGTGGCAGTTCTGCGTGAGCCTTTTTTAAAATTATTGCGCTTTGCGCCAGTCCGCCCTCAAAATGGGGAGTGCGTCCGAGGCGCATTAGCGCAGGAGACGCACTATATGGGCCGCAATGCCCAGCTATGTAGATATCGACACATACGGTATCCGAAAATCAGCGGCCAGTTATTAAAATTCATAATTTTACCCTTAGGGAAATGTTGAAAAATAATGATACTGAACGAGTGTCTTGAGTTTTTTCTCGTTATATGACTTGGTCGGCTGTGAGTATGTTATACGAGATACTACTTTTAGTTCTAAAGCCTATGCTTATAAACGTATTAAACTTTTGGGAAAGAGCACTTTCAGTAACTGTGGCCTTATTGTGCAGTGCACTACCGAAAGAGCTGAAACCTTTTCAAGTCTTGCAAAATAATACCCCATTCAAAGCCGGTTGTCTGCAATACTTTTAGAGCCTAACTTGAATAACACGCTACATAACAAGTGTGTGAACATGTGCATATGGCTTTGCAATGACGTATATGGGTGTCGGCAAACAATATGACTCACAACATTGCATATGAGTGATTAATGACTTTGAAGGATATTGCAGCATTTTATTGACAACGATGTGGATTTTAACTTGTTTACTCCATAGAGCAATGTCTCCTACATAATCAAATGTGGGTTGATATCTGATTAATTCAGAAACTGCTTTTGAGCTTTTTAAAATATATATATTTTTTTGTTCTAGGTCCATTGAAATTAACAGAAGTGGAAGTTTTCAGGCCCACGGGCGCAAAATCACTGGTAAAAATAATAAAAAATTGAGTGTCCAATTTTGATTATATGTCAATGGTACAAAGCTAAGAAGAGGTATCAATTAAGAACCTTCCATTCATGCATGGATGTTGTTGTATTAGGCTGCGTATGATTTAGAATTATTAATCAAGGGTAACTGCATAAACAGTAATTCCATGATTTAAGGATAATCTGGTCCAGGTAACCTTTAATGAATGTTTAGTAAAACTACAAGATAGCTGTGTATACTTGAGTCATAAAGCGGATTGGCTAGCCTCACAAATGAACGGAGGGGTCGTAAAGTTTGCACTTGAACTAAACTCGAACATCATTCTTAAGGGTTTTCATACAGATGTCATGTGAACGAGTTCTTTTCACTGAACGTCTGGCTAATGTACGTATTGACCCTTGTCTACAAAACAAAGTTAGTTAAGTGCTAGTTGTCAAATTACTTTGTTAAGCAAGTGTCGCTTGCCAAGTTCCACCCATCGTTTACAATAAGATTGAATAATTAGATTTTAACTTTGCGCTTTTGCGCTGTTTTACAGGACACAACAAAGTATTCACACCAGGGCTGAGGCAACTCATTCATTTGAAAGTCGTATTAGCCCGCCTTAACGATGAGTTACAGATCATCTCGCTTCTTTTTCTGCAATGTAGGTTTGCTCGCACCCTTCACAGTCTTTCCGGAATGTTCCTGGCCGGGCACTTCAGAGTCAGAACTCTTTAGTTCTACTTCACTTAGATCGATGACGGAGTCAGGGAACAGGATGCGGTTAATTTTCAAGGGAAGTTGTCTCCAAAATTCTCGTACCTGCACAAAAATGAGTAACGACAGAAAAACGTTACATTGGTGAGAGGATATTGCTAACAAATATCAGATAAATACAAAATATAAATTCGAGTTGCAAGAAATAATGGTGAAAACATCGACTGGATAACAGTGCTTAGTCTGATAGCAAGAATAACATTACTAATCCCTAAAAGTGAGCGAGCAAGACAAACAGCAGTTAGTATCCAAGGTGTTGTGAGAAGCCTCTCACAAAATAAATCATCGACCATTTCTTTGAACATGCAGCGCTGTTTTAACCAACACCGTTCGTAGTGCCTGCGACAAGATTTCAAATGAATTTAATTCGGAACTTTCGTATCTTCTTGAATGGTAGTAGGTGGATTATAAATGCAAGATGGTGAATTACAGCGATTACAAACCTGTTTTTTGGGATTGGTTTCAACCATTTTCAGCTCTTTATCGATGATGAGCACGCCATCGTATTCGTCTGTGAATGGCTTCCATTGAACCGGATCGTCATCGGGAGTTGGATTTCTGCAAGAATCCCATTATTAGTGATCTCGTGTAAGCCCTTCAACCATTTCATTACTGCTGAAATCTCAAAATGCCCTGATCAGTTTTTGTTTCTGACGGCAGTCAGGCTTAGTACAATATTATTAAAGCAAAAACGCACTGATATTAATAAGGGTAGAGACTACCAAGATTTTCCCAATTATGATGTAATTACCTTTAAATTTCTTATATACTATTGCTGATAGCATCATGCGCAGCTCCTCTCCTCAATATGGTAGCTGGCCATACTACTTTTTCGGTCAGTTGTACTTCGATTATTGTAAGTTTGTTAGTGACGTTCTTGATACTCTTGAATAACATTCAAATTAATGTAAGTGGTAAATTAGTGACTACAGCATACTGTGGATGTTGTGGGCTGCCCCTCTAAAGAAAACTAGAGGGCTACAATTGGTACTTCCCTGAGAGTGATATCCTAAGATGATTTTTTCTCTATTTATTAAGAGCAGCGTATTGTCATTTTAAAAATTCTGACATCATGACGCCTACGACTGACTATCTTCATCACCGTATAGCCAGCTTTGCTAACATAATATTATATCCAATCCAGACGTCACGAAAATCATCCTATTGTTGTTAGTGTTTTACGCAAGTAAGGTACCGATACTTATGCAGTTGAAACATCATCATGAACTTCTTAAATGAAATAGCAGGATACAGGTTACTCAATCATGGAAAAACAATAATAGAAAACTATTACAGTGGCAAATTGAAAACCAATGTCACTATGCCTTAGAGAATTAAAATAAAGTATTATGGTACCGTGTTAGGAGCAGTGAAGTATTTCTGTCATAGAAAACAGGAAAATTTACACTGTCAGCTTAAAAACGATAAAATAATTTTATCATCGAGATGAAAGCAGTATTCTTACTGTTCCGGGTCAGAAATGGTAAAACAATTTGGTCAACGAGTTTATAGAAACATTTCCTTGTCTTAAAAATGTATAAAACATTTTTAGTGGTAATTAAAAAAATCTGATTACTCTGCCAGGCAAAAACCGGAAATGTAGTTTGCCTAATTAAGTGACTTACTTAACTACGTGTTGAGTTTTAATATTTTAATAATACCCAGGTATGTATCTAGCTAACACATAATCAATTTTTCAGGCGCTGGTCATGTGCGACAGTTGATTTGCAGGAATACTTAACTAATAATGTATAAGATTCAGTCTTTCGTGTACAGTATTCAATACCGTTACATTTTGTACTCACGGAGTTGTTTCGCTACTTAACTTTAGAGGTCGATCCTCTGTAAGTTTGGCTTTAGCATTAGGCCAGCCGATGATTTTTTCTAACTACATACAGTATGTGTTTAGTTAATCATTAGCTTTGTAGTACACAGTTTTTAGCCTTCCTGTTATGTTAAAATTAGAGGATATCAGGTACTGTACCCAGTGCGTGCAAAGTTCGTCCACAGCTTCACCATTTTCCGACGCATTTCGATATCTTCAGGAAGTTTCAGGGGAATTTCAAAAACAAAATCCTCAGTTGGCTCGCCAAAAAGGTATATCAAGTCTTCGCAGTGTTGCACATCTGTTTATGGATTTGAAGTTAAGAAATGTTTATGTTAAATATGCACATACGTGTGCGCTACAAACAAAAAAGTGTCAAGGGAGTTATTTTGCACTAAAATATTCCTACAAGGTTAGCACTGAAGACTTTGCTCAATAATAAGATCAAAGTCAATATGTGAATTTTTTAAGCAATTTTAATTTAAACATATTATTTCTCAATGTCATCTACGGCGTTTATGCTAGTTATCGGGTGCTAATTACTCCTAAGAAGATTCTCATATGATTTTTTGTTGAGTTTTTATAGTCTGATAATATAGTTTCACAAACACGAGTATAAAATTAGTAGGATCAATATAAAGAAAAGTAGGAATAAACTCGTTTTGTTTCATTCTAGGACTTGCAACATAAGGGCATAACCCAAGGATGATTAACTAAAACAGGTTAGCGCACTGCCGACGAGCGGCGCTTGGTCATCTGCCGACGAGCGGCGGACGTACGAAGCGAAGACGTCATAAAAACTCAGGTCATTTTTCAGTAGCAGTTTTGCATTTGTTTCTTCATAATTTCATTTGGGGCTCCAGAGTGTCCTACATATCCTACAATCATTAGAGCTGCACAGAAATACGCATCAAGGTATCTACGAACTTTTTTTTTAGCTCTCTAAAGGATAAAATTTTGAATGATCTTTGGTTAAAAAAACAGATTAATTCAACCGGCACATGCCCGTATGTATCAGAAGCACTTTTAGAGCCAAGTTTATCGTCTTAAAATGCAATAAATCAAGTGAGTTTTATCGAGAAAAATATGATATTCCAAAGATGGATTTATATGAGAAAAATCGCAATGTTTTCTATTCATTTTCATCTTCTACCAGTGATTTGCTATCCTCTACAATTTCAAACCGCTGCAGCAAAAGATGGCTCAGATGCGGGCGATTGAACGCCGAGATAGAAAACTTTGTAACAAGATTGGTAAGAGAAACATTAGAGGAAAAAAAAATTAATTTCCTTCCGGCGAAGTAATATTAAAGCAAAAGTCTATATAGAATGCGCAGAAGCCATACAATAATTGCTCGGTAAAATTAGAAAAAAACATCAGCTGCTATACGCTGCGCGCGTTACGGCAAGAGAACAGTAGGGTGGCGTCCGACTCGCGTTAGCTAACTTGCAAAAAAAAAAAATAATAAATAAATAAATAAAATAAAAAATAAAAAATAAAAAAACTACCTAACTGTATCCCATATACTTAAACTGTGTCACGGAATGATGTTGTTGGAACTGGCGAATGTCGGTCGGAGAGTTTCGGTAAAATGTTAGCCTAAGCTGTGCCGTCGCGTACGCGTCGTTAACATAATATTATCAGCCTCTCCTAATCCTTAAAACTACAGCATCATGATAAAAAATATTGATTAAACATACGCCAGTTCTTCCAACAATATCATTCAGTGAGACAGTTTAGGGATGTAGAATACGGTTAGGTAGTTTTATTTTCCGCAAGTTAGCTTACGCGAGTTGGACGCCACCCTATTGTTCTACTGCTATAACGCGCGCAGCGTATAGCAGCTGATGTTTTTTGTTATAATTTTACAGAGCAATTGTACGGTATCCGCGTATTCTCTATTACTTCGCCGGAAAGAAAATAATTGTTTTTGTACTTTAATGTTTCTCTTACCAATCTTGTTAAAAATTTCTAGATGGAGCCGCAAGTTAGCGAGCGTAGACTCGGTTAAAAACAACCTCCCAAACTTTAATATCTGCTATCCTCTAGTGACCATCTTCTGCTTTTACTTAGCTTTTGTAACGCCAAAAGTGTGTATATTTAGGTAGAAATGAATACCATATTTTCTCGATGAAACTCATTTGATTTACTACATTTTAAAGACGATAAACTTGGCTCTAAAAGTGCTCCTGATACATACGGGCATTTGCCGGTTGAATTCATCTGTCTTTTACAAGCTTTTCAACCAACGTTCTTTCAAAATTTTATTCTTCAGAGAGCTAAAAAAGTTTTTAGATAACTTGATACATGTTTTTGTGCAGCTGCGATGATTGTAGGACATGTAGGACACTCTGGAGGCCCATATGAAATTATGAAGAAACTAGAGCACTCTGAGAGCACAGACCTCCGCCAAGTAAGGCAATGGTACCGAAAAATTCAAATTGTCTCTGAAACCATGATTTCTTTTGTATCAACTCCAAAATCTTATAATTTGTTCCTTTTAATAGTAGCAACAGTTTCTACAATTTTTTTGAAGATCCTTTCATAACTGTTTGAGTTATGCTGCGAACAAACATTACCACNTCAAATTGTCTCTGAAACCATGATTTCTTTTGTATCAACTCCAAAATCTTATAATTTGTTCCTTTTAATAGTAGCAACAGTTTCTACAATTTTTTTGAAGATCCTTTCATAACTGTTTGAGTTATGCTGCGAACAAACATTACCACAATCATAAGTAAAACATAGAAACGAACCAACCGACCTGCGCCAAAATTTATTCATTTATGTCTTTTAACATTACTAACAACTCTTTTATATTTAATAAAGATAGGTAGATTGAAGAGTTTTTGAGTTATTGCGTGACAAACATTATGGCAAATACAACTCAAACATATAAACGAATCAGCTGATCTGCTCCAAAATTTAATCATTTATGTCTTTTAACATTACTTACAATTCCTGCAAGTTTCATAAAGATTCACTCAAACCTTTATGAGTTATTGCGCTAACAAACAAAATCAAACACAGCTACAAACATACGAATGAACAAACAGATGATCACAAAAATTTGGTTACCTACTCTTTATGGTTTACGTAACAACTGATGTAAATTAAAAAAAATCCGTCCATAATTTTCTGAGTTATCGCATTGAGAATAATGAGGAAGACAAAGAAACAAACAAACGGATGGACGGATCTTCACCAAAAGTTAATTATCTGTCCCTCCTAACATGCCTCACAATCCCTGTAAATTTCGTCAAAAATCGTCCATTACTTTTTGAGTTATCTTGTTGACAGACAAACCCGACAAAAACATAACCTCCTTGGCGGAGGAAACAATGCAAAACAGCTACTGAAAAACGAGCTAAGTTTTTATGGCGTCATCGCTTCGTGCGTCCGCAACGCGCAAGCGCCGCTCGTCGGCAGTGCGCTAACCTGTTCTCGTTAATCATCCTTGGGCATAATCCTATACAAAATAATCTGTGTCTCGGTGATGTAAATTGTACGTACCTACTGAGCTTGCAGCATTAACCTTCAAATCATTATCCAATTTTGTACAACGTAGCTGGAAGGCATTTTAGTAAAAATTTTAGGTTTCGTTTTAAGTGTAAATGCAAAATATTAAAGAACACAAGTCTTTAATTTGTATCCAAATCAATTAAAAACTGATGCAGTTTACAAACCCAGGCTTGCAACTTACAATCCTTTGCTAGGGGAAAATCAAACAATGGAATTTTAGCTGCAGGAGATTTGTAGTCGAACTGGTAGAAGAAGATATTTTTGTTCTCCTGTTGTGCCTGCTTATCCTGTGCCATAACACTGACGGTGGAGTCTGCAGGGTACCACATCCACCGGTCGCTCGCCATCTGGTAACAAAGATAAAAGTCAGAGGAAGCTAATTAATTATGCTATTTACGGGTATTAAACTACTACGTTCTATCAGTCGGGTGTTTTTTCTACTTTTGGTCACTGTAAATTGTATTGAATAATCAGTTATAGTACTGGATTAGAGGGCACAGTGGCTGGGTGTAGTCTCCTAAGTAGAAGTGGGCTACCTCGTCAGTTCATGCACAATACTAACTTTATTGTAATATAAACTCTATGCCGGATCTAAGCGGTGTATTCCTCATCCGTAGATGTGCTAAATTCCAGAAGATAAAACAATATTCGTATTGAAACGCTCTTCAGCACCTTTTGTTATCTATAATATACGGACAGTCTACGAAATTCTTCAATAATATCTCACGATGCTGCACACTAACTTAACGCCTTTCTATTGATTGTCTGATAAACTTTTTAAAGGGTTTCTACTCACGTCACTGACTGCCTTTAAAGAGTCCATCTCAAAATTTCTATTAGCAGCATAAAAGTCAAAAAGTTTAATAGTTTGGTTCAGCGGAGCGATGTCTCCCTCTCCAAAGTCCAGAAACATTGGCGCAAGTTCTTCAAAGTTGTTCAGCATTGCAGAACGTACGTCTTCGTTAAAGTACAATTCTGCAGGCAGAAAAAGGAAAAAAATATATTGAGCAGAGCTTTGACTCTATAACATCACCTGCTATGACTGTAGCTCGTTAGAAATAATTAGTAGATTGTGTTCTCTCTACTATAGACGTAGAATGTAAGGACTACAACGAGTCTATCGCGGTCTTCTTCGGTACTGTCCGGATGTACTCTGCTACTTTGTACTTTGCTTCAGTCCGCACTGGTACGGTCCAGTACAACACAATAATAAGTAATACAAGATCACTCTACGCAGCTCAAATTAATACGAAATGAATCTTTCAAGCTGTAGGCAAAGGTAAAGGTAAAGTCAACTTAGACCACACCTTCACCTGGGAAACCCACATGCACTGGTTTGTGCTGCGGGTATAGGCCGACTGGCCCCAGACGAGCAAGTGTAGTCGCAGTCACCTTCGGGTTACGAACTATGGCGCCAATTTGACGGAAGGAACAAATAACCCGAGACCCCTCACCCCCCTCATCTCTGAGGAAAGCAGTTCCGCCACGGCGCCGAGCATGCAGTGTGTTGACGGCTCAGTGCACACCAAGATCTGCAAAGAGCTCGTGTGCCTCATGGGGAATCGAACGAGCGATACAAGGTGTTAGAGCTGAGAACGGAAGCATGCAGCTACCGTGGCGGAGAAACGGAGGATTCTTTAGTAAAAATATTCATTATCTCCAACCGGGAGTTGTATTTATGTCTCAGTTTATCTGTCTCTTTGTCACCAAGGTCACTTGAAGTGTTATGGGCGGATTTTTCTGAAGTTTTCAGACAATATTTCGGCCTCTTAAGAGGAACAGATGTTCTTATCTTTGGTGAAAATCGTTCAACCGTTTGCTTCAATAGGCGTGTTCGAATGGGCCAGGAAACTAAGCTTTCGAGGCCTGACTTCTTTAAAATTTTAGACAGAAGCTTTGGCTTTGTATCGGTGGATCTTGTTGCAAGTGTTAGAAGCAACGCAAATACATTGAGTGAGGCAGCTGAAAACTATTTTGGGAGAGCAACATTGAGTTTCTGGAAGTAACCAATTGAGGGTTAATGCATAAACTCAATTGCAGAGGTCAAAGCCGGTGCATCAGCCTGAAGTTGAGAATAAGTCAATCGTTGAGGGTTTAATTTTGGCACCGCTCCAACATGCTCCTTGTCAGCTGTTTTTACTAGGTAACATAACTCAAATAGGGATAAATGGATCTTCATTAAATTTCAAGGAATTGTCGGGAATGTTACGAAGGGCAAGTGACCCAATTTTGGTGATGCTCTATTAGTCCATTTGCTTGTTTGCCGCCATGTTTTTTTTTACGTTTGTCGTAACATAACTGAAATAACTAGAAAATAATAATGGAAGGATCTTTATAAAATTTGCAGAAAGTGTTAGGAAGGTTTAAGAGAAAAAAAACATAATGACCAATTTTGGTGATGATCGGTACGTCTGTTTACGTGTTTAACTAAATAATAATGATAATATGCTTTATTAGGCACACATAGAGATGTGTTACCCAAAAAATACTTTATCCCTAAAGTTACATTCGATACAAAGATCAAGTAGTAATACTATCATTACAGACTACATTAAATTGCGGCCCATTGTTTGGCCCCTGTTTGGAAATAGTATACGCTGCCATAGGCTATACATGTTAGATAGTTTGTTACAAGTATCATTAAGTACCACTTTGAGTGATGCGTTGTCAGATTTTTCTATCCTGAGCTGGAGACTCAGAGAGAATTTCTTGCCCTGAATTTTTTAGGTAATCAGCATACTTTTAAGCAAATATCATGCTTGCACTATATAGATGACCTCGGCACATTCATCAGGTGTCAAAATATCTCATTACAGGCTAAACGCAAGCATCCAATAGACTTCTCCTTTAAGTTCCACCAAGACGAGTTATAGCAAAGGGTATTCCAGTTCTCCGAAACAGCTGGCATTTAACCTGATTAGCATGTTTCCCACTGCGTATAGCTTTCGCATTTCATTACCTCCTTCAGGGAGGTATGTTTTCGTCGTGTTTGTCTGTCTGTTTGTTTGTTTGTCTGTCTGTCACCAAGATAACTCAAAAAGTTATGAATATATTTGGATGAAATTTACGGAGATTGTTAGGTATGTTAGGAAAAACAGATGATTAACTTTTGGTGAAGATATGTCTATCCGCTTGTTTGTTTGTCTGCCTCATTTTTCTCAATGCCATAACTCATAAGCTAAGGATGAATTTTTGTGACATTAACAAGAGTTGTTAGGTATATTACAAACAGAAAATAACAAAATTTGGGTAATGATCCGTTTGTTCGTTCATTTGCCCCTATTTTTAATTTTATGCTTGTTAGCATAATAAGTCAATCAATAATGACTGGATCTTTATGAAATTTATAGGGGTTGTTAGTAATTTAGAAAAACATAAATGATTGATTGACTAGTGTTTGTCATAACGTTTGTTAGCAGTATAACTTGAAAAGG
This sequence comes from Parhyale hawaiensis, assembly GCA_001587735.2. Lineage (NCBI taxonomy): Eukaryota > Metazoa > Arthropoda > Malacostraca > Amphipoda > Hyalidae > Parhyale > Parhyale hawaiensis. The sequence continues at coordinate 19,349,088 of LQNS02278171.1, read as the reverse complement.
TATGAACGGATCTTCAAAAAAAAAAAAAAAAAAAAACTGCACAGGCTGTGATTACTATCCAAAGGCACAAATTATTAGATTTTGGAGTTTATACATAGAAAATCATAGTTTCAGAGCCAATTTGAATTTTTTACTACTGTTGCCTCGCTTAGCGGAGATATGCGCTCTCAGAGTGCTCTAGTTCTTTATGTCCTGGTTATCACGACAAACATTGGTGATTATATGACCAAGGTAAGAGAAACTGTCTACGTAAGTGAGATCGACGCCATTTAGTCGAGTGACTTCATCGAAACCAGGGTTTAATGTACATAAAACACTTTCGATCATATTATATTTATTACACAGTTTGCTGGCTTCGCTCTCGCAAATTGAGACCAATTTTTGCAGCTCATTGGAATGGGGAGCTTCAAAGGTCATATCATCAGCATAGCTAAGCGCATTTATTACGTGACTAAATATTATGACACCCCACTCTAGATGCGTTCAGATGGGTGTGGATGCTATCAATGAAGATATAACAGAGTTGGGAGAGTAAGCGCCTTATCGTATGCCGTTAGTCATGCCTAATGCTGATGACATTGCCGCGCTACATTTCACATAGCATTTCTGAGTTTGAGACCAGTGTTTTAGCGTCTTAACAATATAGGGAGGTATTTGTTTCTGGTGAACTCGGTTAAACGCCGCCTTAGCATCGAGAAAGCAAAGTTACGTAGGAGATCCACGGTCTATTAAATGGTTTATGACCTGTTTGAGTGTGAATACTAGACGACCCGTGACCCGTTGGGTCGCCATCACGATCGTCTTGTCTGTCTTTCATGCCCATTTTGCTTCTTTCTCACCTGTAACTCATGCTGATCTTTCTTCCATCTGTTCTTCTCCTTCTTCTT
>LQNS02278171.1:19334287-19348101 GCA_001587735.2 Parhyale hawaiensis | reverse complement strand
TTATATGTGTGAAAACCGCAATGTTTTCGATTCATTTTCGTCTTCTACCAGTGATCTCCTATCGTCTATAATTTCAAACCCTCCAACAAAAATTGGCTCAGATGCGAGCGATTGAACGCCGAGGTAGAAGAACTTTTTAACAAGATTGGTAAGAGAAACATTAAAGTACAAAAACAATTATTTTCTTTCCGGCGAAGTAATATAGAATACGCGGATGCCATACAATTGCTCTGTAACATTATAATAATAAAAAAAACATCAACTGCTATACGCTGCGCGCGTTATAGCAGTAGAACAATAGGGTGGCGTCAGACTCGCGTTAGCTAACTTGCAGCAAAAAAGAAAACTACCTAACCGTATTCTACATCCCTAAACTGTCTCACTGAATGATGTTGTTGGAACTGGCGTATGTTTATTCAATATTTTTTTTCATGATGCTGTAGTTTTTAGGATTAGGAGAGGCTGATAATATTATGTTAACGACGCGTACGCGATGCCACAGCTTAGGCTAACATTTTACCGAAACTCTCCGACCGACATTCGCCAGTTCCAGCAACATCATTCCGTGACACAGTTTAAGCATATGGAATACAGTTAGGTAGTTTTTTTTTTTTTCAAGTTAGCTAATGCGAGTCGGACGCCATCCTACTGTTCTACTGCTGTAACGCGCGCAGCGTATAGCAGCTGATGTTTTTTTTTCTAATTTTATCGAACAATTATTGTATGGCTTCTGCGCATTCTATATAGACTTTTGCTTTAATATTACTTCGCCGGAAGGAAAATAAATTTTTTTCCTCTAATGTTTCTCTTACCAATCTTGTTAAAAAGTTTTCTATCTCGGCGTTCAATCGCCCGCATCTGAGCCAACTTTTGCTGCAGCGGTTTGAAATTGTAGAGGATAGCAAATCACTGGTAAAAGATGAAAATGAACAGAAAACATTGCGATTTTTACTCATATAAATCTATCTTTGGAATACCATATTTTTCTCGATAAAACTCGCTTGATTTATTGCATTTTAAGACGATAAACGTGGCTCTAAAAGTGCTTCTGAAACATACGGGCATTTGCCGGTTGAATTAATCTGCTCTTTTAACCAACTTTCATTCAAAATTTTATCCTTTAGAGAGCTAAAAAAAAGTTTGTAGATACCTTGATGCGTATTTCTGTGCAGCTCTAATGATTGTAGGAAATGTAGGACACTCTGGAGCCCCAAATGAAATTATGAAGAAACAAATGCAAAACTGCTACTGAAAAACGACCTGAGTTTTTATGACGTTCTCGCCTCGTACGTCCGCCGCGCGCGTTAACCTGTTCATCATTGGGTTATGCCCTTATGTTGCAAGTCCTAGAAAGAAACAAAACGAGTTTATTTCTACTTTTCTTTATATTGATCCTACTAATTTTATACTCGTGTTTGCGAAACTATATTATCAGACTATAAAAACTCAACAAAAAATCATATGAGTATCTTCTTAGGAGTAATTAGCACCAGATAACTACCATAAACGCCGTAGAGGACATTGAGAATTAATATGTTTAAATTAAAATTGCTTAAAAACTTCACATATTGACTTTGATCTTATTATTGAGCAAAGTCTTCGGTGCTAACCTTGTAGGAATATAGTGCAAAATAACTCCCTTGACACTTTTTCGTTTGTAGCGCACATGTATGTGCATATTTAACATAAACATTGCTTAACTCCAAACTCCATAAACAGATGTGCAACACTGCGAAGACTTGATATACCTTTTTGGCGAGCCAACTGAGGATTTTGTTTTTGAAATTCCCCTGAAACTTCCTGAAGATATCGAAATGCGTCGGAAAATTGTGAAGCTGTGGACGAACTTTGCACGCACTGGGTACAGTACCTGATATCCTCTAATTTTAACATACCAGGAATACTAAAAGCTGTGTACTACAAAGCTAATGATTAACTAAACACATATGTAGTTAGAAAAAAATCATCGGCTGGCCTAATGCTAAAGCCAAACTTACAGAGGATCGACCGCTAAAGTTAAGTAGCGAAACAACTCCGTGAGTATAAAATGTAACGGTAGTGAATACTGTACACGAAAGACTGAATCGTATACATTATTAGTTAAGTATTCCTGCAAATCACTGTCGCACATGACCAGCGCCTGAAGAATTGATTATATGTTAGCTAGATACATACCTGGGTATTATTATTTATATTATTATTAATATTAAAACTCAACTCGTAGTTAAGTAAGTCACTTAATTAGGCAAACTGCATTTCCGGTTTTTGCCTGGCAGAGTAATCAGATTTTTTTTAATTATCGCTAAAAATCTTTTATACATTTTTAAGACAAGGAAATGTTTCTATAAACTCGTTCACCAAATTGTTTTACCATTTCTGACCCGGAACAATAAGAATGCTGTTTTCAACTCGATGATAAAATTATTTTATCGTTTTTAAGCTGACAGTGTAAATTTTCCTGTTTTCTATGACAGAAATACTTCACTGCTCCTAACACGGTACCATAATACTTTATTTTAATTCTCTGAGGCATAGTTACATTGGTTTTCAATTTGCCACTGTAATAGTTTTCTATTATTGTTTTTCCATGATTGAGTAACCTGTATCCTGCTATTTCATTTAAGAAGTTCATGATAATGTTTCAACTGCATAAGTATCGGTACCTTACTTGCGTAAGACACTAACAACAATAGGATGGTTTTCGTGACGTCTGGATTGCAGAAAATAATATTGTAGCAAGGCTGGCTATACGGTGATGAAGACAGTCAGTCGTAGGCGTCATGATGTCAGAATTTTTAAAATAACAATACGCTGCTCTTAATAAATAGAGAAAAAATCATCTGAGGATATCACTCGCAGGGAAGTACCAATTGTAGCCCTCTAGTTTTCTTTAGAGGGGCAGCCCAGAACATCCACAGTATGCTGTAGTCACTAATTTACCACTTACATTAATTTGAATGTTATTCAAGAGTATCAAGAACGACACTAAAATACTTACAATAATCGGAGTACAACTGACCGAAAAAGAAGTATGGCCAGCTACCATATTGAGGAGAGGAGCTGCGCATGATGCTATCAGCATTAGTATATAAAAAATCTAAAGGTAATTACATCATTATTGGGAAAATCGTGGTAGTCTCTACCCTTATTAATATCAGTGCGTTTTTGCTATAATAATATTGTACTAAGCCTGACTGCCGTCAGAAACAAAAACTGATCAGGGCATTTTGAGATTTCAGCAGTAATGAAATGGTTGAAGGGCTTACACGAGATCACTAATAACGGGATTCTTGCAGAAATCCAACTCCCGATGACGATCCGGTTCAATGGAAGCCATTCACAGACGAATACGAAGGCGTGCTCATCATCGATAAAGAGCTGAAAATGGTTGAAACCAATCCCAAAAAACAGGTATGTAATCGCTGTAACTCACCATCTTGCATTTATAATCCACCTACTACCATTCAAGAAGATACGAAAGTTCCGAATTAAATTCATTTAGAATCTTGTCGCAGGTACTACGAACGGTGTTTTTTAAAACAGTGCTGCATGTTCAAAGAAATGGTCGCTGATTTATTTTGTGAGAGGCTTCTCACAACACCTTGGATACTAACTGCTGTTTGTCTTGCTCCCTCACTTTTAGGGATTAGTAATGTTACTCTTGCTATCAAACTAAGCACTGTTATCCAGTCGAGATTTTCACCATTATTTCTTGCAACTCAAATTTGTATTATGTAATTATTTGATATTTGTAAACAGTATCCTCTAACCAATGTAACGTTCTTCTGTCGTTACTCAATTTTGTGCAGGTCCGAGAATTTTGGAGACAACTTCCATTGAAAATTAACCGCATCCTGTTCCCTGAGTCCGTCAGCAATCTAAGTGAAGAAAAACTAAAGAGTTCTGACTCAGAAGTGCCCGGCCAGAAACATTCCGGAACGACTGTGAAGGGTGCTGGCAAACCTACATTGCAGAAAAAGAAGCGAGATGATCTGTAACTCATCGTTAAGGCGGGTTCATACGACTTTCAAATGAATGAGTTGCCTCAGCCGTGCGTTTGGATACTTTGTTGTGTCCGGTAAAACAGCGCAAAAGCGCAAAGTTAAAATTTAATTATTCAATCTTATTGCAAGGGATGGGCGGAACTTGGCAAGCGACACTTGCTGAACCAAATAATTTGACAACTAGCACTTAACTACATTGTGTTGTAGACAAGGGTCCGTACATTAGCCAGAAGTTCAGTGAAAAGAACTCGTTCACATGACAGCTGCGTGAAAACCCTTAAGAATGATATTCGAGCTTAGTTCAAGTCTAAACTTTACGACCCCTCCGTTCATTGATGAGGTTAGCTAATCTGCTTTATCACTCAGGCATAGCTATCTTGGAATTTTACTTAAAATTCATTAAAGGTTACCTGGACCAGATTATCCTTAAATCATGGAATTACTGTTTATGTAGTTACACTTAATTAATAATTCTAAATCATACGCAGCCTAATATAATAACATCCATGAATAAATGGAAGGTTCTTAACTTTACAAAGGGAGACCTGAGGTGTATTGCACCTCAACCTGCAGAAACTTGCATATTTATTCTTTTCAACTTTCAGTTGAGTTGCTGGAAACTTGTGACTTTTCATAAAAATGAATTTTTTTTGTTTTGAGAAAAATTTTATAGATTTTATGATAAATAAAATGGTCCCTATAGAGGGAGACCTGCGCGATAGTGCACTGCACCCTGCATTCTTACGACCGGCAGCCCCGTACGTGTCAACGTCTGTTTATACTGTGTATCTGCATGTAACTTCATCCCAGGGTAATATTTGCTGATGGAGAACGCAGCTTTATACACATTATTTATGATAAATATGACCACCTTTGCTAAATGAGGCTACATCAGTGCAGTCGAAGTCTATTGTATACTGTAACATTGAATGGATATTGTTGTGTACACTCGTAGTACATTGATTGTACTGCGTACGTAGACAGTACAGTCCCTGCAATGCAACAGGCACCCCACAGTTCCCGCAACCCATGCACACTGCCTGCTTTGGTGAACAAACTGCCACTGTTATCGTACAAAATGTATATGGCTGTATGCTTTCTAGCGTTCTCTTAGAAAAGTTCATTTTATAGTGTTTTATTATAATTTTACCATTTAATTCATGATTCTAATAATATCTCAAATCATGTATGAATGTCTAAGAGTATGCCTGTTGATATTTAGTCTGAAATACCTTTCAATAATGCATTTATTATTAGCCAATCATTAGGCTGAGGTACATTGCACCTCACCTCTCCCGTTATAACTCTTCGCTAGGGGGTCTCCCTTTGTAGGGTTAATATACCGCTTCGTAGCTTTGTAACATTGCCATATAGTCAAAAGTGGGCAGTTCTTCTTTTTTCATTATTTTTGCCAGCGATTCTACGCCCGTGACCCTATAAAATCCCCCCCCCCCCCAATGCGCCTCTGTACCACTACCCCGATACTTGAGCCCCTGATCATGTTCGATGCACTTTTTATGGTTTCAATTGACCTAGAACAAAAAAATAATAATAATTTCTAGAGGCTCAGAAGTAGTCTCTGAATTAAGCGGATATCAACACACATTTGTTTATGTAGGAGACATTGCCCTATGGAGTGAACGAGTTAAAATCCATATTGTTGTCAGTAAAATGCTGCAATATCCTTCAAAGTGATTAATCACTCATATGCAATGTTGTGAGTCATATTAAATGTTTGCTGACACTCATACGTCACTGCAAAGCGATATGCACATTTTCACAAGCTTGTTAGGTAGTGTGTTATTCAAGTTAGGCTCTAAAAGTATTGCAGACGACCAGCTTTGAAGAGGGTAGTATTTTGCAAAACTCGAATCGAAGATTTCAGCTCATTCGATTGATCACTGCACAATACGGTCACAGTTATTGAAAGTGTTCTTTCCCAAAAGTTTAATACGTTTACATCCATAGGCTATAGAACATTAAATAGTAAAACAGACAACAATTTTGGGTGTCTTAGTAAAAGTAGGAACCAGTATCTAGCTATAACATACTCACAGCCGACCAAGTCATATAACGAGAAAAAACTCACACACTCGTTCAGTATCATTATTTTTCAACATTTACCTGAGGGTAAAATTATGAATTTTAATAACTGGTCGCTGATTTTCGGATATCGTATGTGTCGATATCTACAGAGCTGGGCATTGCGGCCCATATAGTGCGCCTCCTGCGCTAATGCGCCTCGGGTGCACTCTCCATTTTAAGGGCGGACTGGCGCAAAGCGCAATGATTTTAAAAAAGGCTCACGCAGAACTGGCACCTAATTATATTATTGCGCCTCTTTTTGCGCCTCTAGATCAATAAACTGAAATAACATTCTAACAGGGCTGCCGTTTATTAGGCTATTTCCCAGTATAATGATACTGGGATTTCACCCTTAGCCCTCTGACTCTCTACTAAAAATTGCTTGAAATCTTGAGATCTTCAATGTAGACCATATACAAGTACATTTTCATACAGTACAATGTGAACTTTGAATTTTATAAAAAAAAAATTAACGACGTTTTATCATCAAACACCCATTGTACCGAAGGTTTAAATAAGATTAGTGAGTAGTTTAAGCCACCGTCTCCACAAATCAATTATTGATCAAACAGAGGAAGAAATAAGGGACATAAAGCATCTCGACAGAAGCGGAGAACCCATGCACGAAGATGTTCGCACACAGCAGGTCAGAAAAGAACAGGAAAAACGGTAGAAAGTAATATCAGTAAGAGTATGAAAGCGGAAGAAGCAAAGTGAGAACGAAATACTGGCGAAAGGTCTAGCACTAGCAGCTCTGTAGCTAATGGCTATGGTAACCTGCACAAACCCCTGGGATCGCTGCTACCCATAACATAGGATTGACGAACCTATAACTAACCTAACCTAATGGCTCATCCAGTTCCCTGTGAGGGCATCGAAAGTTTCATCAGTTTCATGTATGTTAGTTCCGAATCTTTCTTCGACGCTTCATGAAAAATGATCCTCCGTTGACGTTTCATCTATGGTCATCTGTCCCACAACACAGCAATTACTATAAGCAGTAATTGGTGTAATTGTTAGGTACTTTGTGCAGGGCAAAGATTAGGAAAATCAAGAAAAGCAGCAAGCAGAAGCGTGAATGAGGCCATGGTTGAACTAAATCTGGAATATATGGATGCTTGAATCAGTTGCATAATGAATGATTGCACCCATACACTTCAATTTACATTTCTTTTAAATGACGTGAGTTCTGCCAGGCGTATCTCTCGGGAAAATTATCTACCTACTACGTATAGACGTCTTCAACTTTGAAAAAAAAATTTTCAGTACCTGAGTCTTTTGTGAAATGATCTACCGAATGAGCAGAAATCTTGCTAGCAAGGCGGCTTTTTGTGACCACCTTGCAAATGATTACGCCTGATCTGTCCTTTCTGGTTACCCGGGAAAACCCCGGGAGGAAAAAAGCCCTGCTTTTCATTTGAAACTCTATTTAGGACCTTTATTCATTCATTTTGAATACAGTATACTTTACGGTATTTAAGTAAACTAAACGATATCGTGCTAAGCTAAATTTGACCTAGCATCTGCATGAGCGATTGTGGGTTGCTTGAACCCACAAAATAGGTGTTGTGTGCTTAAGTTAAGTTAGATTTATTATTAAAGACGCCTTCGATTGGTTCCCATTGGGGGTGCACATGAACCTACGGATCTCCTGTTAGTTCACACACGAACCCCCTCCCCCTCCCTGGTCCATGATGTTTGAAGCTTCTGTGGCAATATTATTGCTTTTATTTCATAGATGATTGTAATTACGGAATATTTAAAGGTTATATTAGGAAAAATATAAGTTTAATGTACCTATAAGAATTTTTTACATAAATTTATTGAACATGCAAAATTTTTAAATCAAGTATAGTTATCCCTAAATGCTTTTACTCGATCACAAAAAACTTGATTTGTTTTCAAAAACTGTGAAAGCAGCATGTGCTAATCATTATTCAATGCAAATAGTAACTTAGAGCGAGTCAAAATAAATTTAATAGAATCATGTGTGAAAACTTGCTGTATGTGAATAATGGCTGAGTTGGGATGTCACGTGACTGTGACATGAGTATTTATATATTTGGCGTATGTTGTTATGCCTCTGCCGTTCTGTATTAACTGAAAAGCAATAGCCTGGATGCCTTCGACATCTACAATGCTCATTCAGTACGTAATATTCTAAGCTGCTGCCATTTTAATGACGCGGGGGGTTCCGTGTGCTTCAGAGCGATTTCACAGGGGATCCGTAGTAAACTGAACTTTGAGAACCACTGTTCTACTCTATTAGTCTTGAATCATACAAATAACTCAGTATGTTTATCCGTAAATTATATACCTTTGTATTATGGAACAAAATGACCGTGGGTTACAAGTCTTTTAACTTACCCTTTCCTACATACTATTAGTTACCCCATGAAAAAAATATTTTCTCTTAACAAATTCAGCAAAAAACTGGCAACTTTTAACCACAACTTATAATTTTACTCGTGATATGGCAGGGGCGATCTTTGACGGCGGCAGTCAAGATCGGAACGTAGAGAGCTCGGTCGCGGAGGAATACCTGTATTCGCAAGCCTCAAAGAAACACATGTAGGCAACAAATGAATGATATGTTTGCCCGTTGAGCGTCTTGTAACACTGGCCTTATTTCCGACACATAAGACCAAGCTTCTAAAATGGGCACATGAATCACGTATTACAGAGAAATCTAGGTCGGAATAAGATAGAGTAATATTCATAGACATAGTCTAGATTTGCTTAACAAGATATCATGAACATACCGAAATAAACTTTACGTAAATTTCTGACGAATAGAGCCATCAAAGTGTTACATAGACTGTCATAAAAGGAGTCTGTCAAATTCTGTGAGAGAAGAAAAAATCGCGGACCAGAATAATCTTGGATCTCTGAAAATTTCAGACGTTATAAATTTTTTTTAAGTCGAAGAATCGAGGTATTCAAATCTATCACCACCACTAATATCATGTTTCTGCATATCTCTGAATAAAATAAATATCGTCAAGATAGCGTCGGTCATAGACTACACAATACCTTGATTGCTCACTGAAATCAGGCGTTTCGCAAGTGGGCCTGGAAGCCGAGTTACGTAAGTGTTGAGAAAATAAGTTCTAATAATTACAGAGACCTCAAACAAAGATTAATTTCTGCGTCGTACCATATGGAATGTGCTGCAGAGCAAGGAATCTAAATTTAGAATTGAATATATATTGTATGTCTTCGGACATCAAGGAAAATCTATCATATTTTCTACTAATAATGGAATTTCATAGGAAAAATAGTGCATAAATACTACATATACTGTACTCTAATATCACATCAATAGGATAGTTTCTTTTTCTTCTTCTTCTTCTTGTTTTCAACGACAAATTTGAAGCAACAACCCCAGAAACTTATCTATATAGAGCTTTTGGTAGAGCTCATCCTAGCAACCGCAAGAAAAGGAAGGTTAAGAAATCCCAGGAATACTGAATAATTTAATGAAAACCACAGTAATAGCAATTAGATATTAATAATAAAATAATAATTATTACAGAGTCAAACCACATTGGTAGCTATGAACTAAATATGCATAATTAATCATAAGGTAAAGATACCAGGACAGCCGTTAAATGATATTAAAATGACATTTTGGTGCTGGTACAAAAAACACCTTAACTGGAACCATTTAAGGCTGCACAACGTGGCTGTCTATATCATTTCACATTACTGCTTAGGTATACTACTTTGTGGTTTGCGTATGTTTCATCACTTCATGATTACTTACGTTACAGTGCTCCATGAGTGCCTGCGTTAACACCACTTCCTTGTTGTATCAGCTAGAACACTTCATGGTGGCCTAAGATGAATTACTGTATTTCATAGTTGTCTAAGTTAAATGACGTCATGATTGTTGCATACAATACCTCACGTCATGGCTGCCTAGGTTACATCACTTCTTGTTGGTTACGTTACATCACATTATGGTTGCCTACATTTAATGAATAATGAATGACTGTGTTACATCACTTCATGATTGCCTACATTATATGATTTAATGGATGACTATGGACGGTTTCGATTGGGTCGTCAATGCAAAGTACACGTTACTTAACTTGTCCGAAACTGCAGACAGGTACCCTGGCTTCGACCCGCTTTTTCCCGTTTCCGGCATCAACTCAAAATTGATCAACTATGAAATTTTAAAGAACTCAATACTTCTTCGTAAAATAGAAATTTCAGTAGGTTTAACTTAATCGAGTTGTTTCTAAGAACTGCAACGCGATTCAAAGTGACAAAGCCAAAGTTCTTGTCAGCAGTCCCGGACAAGGTAAGTGAAGTGCGCCTGGCTTTGACGACACAATCGAAGGCCTTATGTTAATAGACTACAACCTTGTATCGTGGTTTTAAAAAAACAACATTGTAATTTTATAATATTGTAACGTTAGCAAATTTGGCCCGGGAAATCAGGAATTATTGTTTGGTTTTCTATTAGAACTTGAATAAACGATTATATTTTGAAACCTATGTGAGAGCAGAGGGTACGATAAGCATGAATCCCATATGCAAAATCAATTATACGTAAAATTTAACATCAGTGGCCTCATAAACTCGAACATAGGAAGGAGAATTAGCATGTAAAGAGAAAGGCTGCGTAAAGCAAAGAAATACTGCAAGAACTAGCTGTTAACATACTATCAACCAATAAAAGACAATGCCGCAGGCAGTGCCAGAAGAATGACAAAGAGTTACGAAAATGAAAACGAAATCTTAGTCAGGTTCGAGAACTGCGGAAATATTTTGAGAATGGTCTTCCATCTTGAAGCAAGAAATACTTGACGAGAGGACTCACTCGAAACCAGCATCGACAACTGACGTCTTCGATGATGTCACATGGATGAATGGTACAGCATAATTGAGGCTACCGAAACTTTCTTGAAGGCCCTGGGACTGAGCTGCCCATAAGAGTTTTAACAATATCGCCAAAAAGTTTTCAACTGCAAACTCCAAGCCATGAACAAGATCAATAAATGAATGGAACATATGCTTATAAAGCTATATACATAATTATTAGAAGAAAATTGCAGTGGAGGATGATAGACTTGTATACAGCATCAAGGCACATTTTAGGCTAGGATGGCGCATCGATTTAACTTCGTCTTTGAAGCGTCAAAAGTCAACCGCGTGTCTTACCAAGGCCACCTAGAAATATGTGTCGAGAGGACCTTGGTCCAATCCAGTTTACTTTGGAGAGTCAGTTGGCAGATAGATGTTGTTTACGAAGGTTGTTGCTATCTGTGTAGGTCTGCGTAAAGGTAATGTTGTCAAGAGAGAGGAACCTTGCGGGGCTTTGACTTTTGCATCACCTAGTTGCGTACTAGTGAATCTAATTGTCAACATATAAATTTGCAGTGGAAGGAACAATATTAATTCTGGACAAGTTCGCAGATTTTTGTGATTAGCATCGACGTCACGTTCCTTCAAGCTTTGTGTTATCCGCAGGCGAATAGCCTGTCATCAATGTGAATTATTATTCCATCGAGCTTATTCAATTACAGTGATCCCTAGAAAATACATTCATTTCCCAACTGGAGCTCAGGATTATGTGAAAATATGCTCAATCTTTTGCGGTGTGAAACAGATGTCGAAACTTTTTAAATGTATTGTTTGAAAGGTGAATTCATAATAGATTAACTGGCCTGGAAAATAAAGCCAAATTGATGGTATTATCTCCTTGTTCTCACTCAGAGTTACCATTTATTTTCTTAAGCGAGAATAAATTAGAGTGAGTGCCTCAAACTAAATATCTTTCATTGCTTCTTAATGATAAGATGAGTAACTGGTTTAAGTCCCACATCGAAGAAATCTAGGACGTTAGCTCAGAAGAGATCTTGACACAGTATATGCAAAATCCCGTTATTTTGAACGTAAATCGCTAAAAATGGTTTACTACTTATTACTGTTATTAGTCTTTAGCTCACTCAGTGTTGGTCCAGAATTTCATCGTCTGGGAGGACCCCTAAGTTATGACGTTCATAAACTTAGCTTAAGATTGCATATTATGCCTGAGCGAATACTCGCCGTTAAACGCAACGTGTACACTGTGTTTGCAATGAATTGCTGTGATATGTACTCTTCTTTATAAATGATGTAATTTCAGGGTGTCTACAACTATTCCTTACTTAATTTTTCAATTCATGTTTTAAAATCATCCTGAAATATTTCACAGATATATGTCATATCTACATATTCCCCAACGAAATTAAGAAATGAAACGATCTAGTCTCAATCTCTCAAATATGAGTGTTAAAGTTACGCAACGCACAAAAAAATTATCAAATTGCTTCGCTTCACTGTAAAATTCCTGTCTGTTTATTAGTTCTCATTTACGATAGTAGTAGTAGTAGTAGTACTAGAAGTATAATTTTTACTAGCGTTTCAGTGGCACACTGCCTATATCGCTCCGAACTATTCCTGTGTTTAGCCACAGGCTCGTGCGCTGCTATGGCGCGGAATTTGTCTCATTTTAAATTATAAAGTAATTCTAAGGAGAACATTATCATTACTAATTTTACATATAGTACATGTAATTCACAAAGATAGGGGTGCAGCCGTAGTTGACGATAGCATTTATCATAATGGAATGATTACAGTTTGTGGTAGAGGTTACATCTGGTAAGAAAAGTCTTAAGGGCATTTCTATTAAATTGGCTGCGAGTTCCCTCAGAAAGCATTCCTTGAAGGATAGAGTCGGCATCCCGACCATGCAGGTCCGGATAGCAGTCCCTCTGCTCGTCGGAGAAGGTGGGACACTCGGCTGTCAAATGCAAGACAGTGAGTGATACGACGCAGTCATCGCAATAGGGTTGCGGACTCCTCATCCGCAAATAGTCTAAAGTCTCGTGTGCCCAATACATAGGTGGCACAGTACAACGTCCATTCGGCGGTCGTCGCTATTTGACGAAAGCCACTATCGGTTGGTTTCTTTAATTGTTCGTAATTTATTATTTCTCTGCGCCAGCCACTGGGTTTGTCATAGCTTAGTAGGTAATAGTCTCGGCAGCGGACTACACGATTTGCTGTGGCAAGTCCGACAGAGCCACCTGCCTCAACTCCTCATCAGCGAGCTCATTGCTCGCGATGTCAACATGACCAGGCACCCTACAGATACTTACAGACTTTCCATCCTCTTGTAATTGTTGTATCGTACTTACTATTCGGTTGATGACGGGGTGGATGCTGTCGTATGCTCGAATGGCCTGTACTACACTCAGTGAGTCGGAGGATATTGTAAAGTTCCTTTCATCGCTGTCTCCTTTGAGGAGCAGCGCTGAGCACACGCCGAACAGCTCGGCGGTAAGAGTCGAAGTTTCCGGTAATAGGCGGCATGCTCTATATAGTTTCATCATCGTAGTGGCTGCGCATCTAACTAGATCTCCCGTATTTGAGTATTAGAGCCATCGGTATAGATGTGGGTAGAGTCACCATGTTGGTCCCTCGATCACATGCTCCGTGAAGAGAGTTTTTAGTAAGAGAGGGCGAGAGTCTTTTTTATTTGGGGAGAGGGGTATTGCGTGCCGGGCAACAAGTTGAAATTGGTACGCGACATGTTGGTTTGGCGCTGAACAGGACCCAGACCACATTAAAGGGCTCGATTTCCGCTATGAAGGAAAGGGCTTCATAGTCATTGGATGAAGGAAGTGCGTACGGAAAGTCTACTCCCTCTGCCCGATCTCGGCACACACT
>LQNS02278171.1:19311579-19327015 GCA_001587735.2 Parhyale hawaiensis | reverse complement strand
CTAAATTCCAGAAGATAAAACAATATTCGTATTGAAACGCTCTTCAGCACCTTTTGTTATCTATAATATACGGACAGTCTACGAAATTCTTCAATAATATCTCACGATGCTGCACACTAACTTAACGCCTTTCTATTGAATGTCTGATATAAACTTTTTAAAGGGTTTCTACTCACGTCAATGACTGCCTTAAAAGAGTCCATCTCAAAATTTCTATTGGCACCATAGTAGTCAAAAAGTTTAATTGTTTGATTCAGCGGGGCGATGTCTCCCTCTCCAAAGTCCAGAAACATTGGCGCAAATTCTTCAAAGTCGTTCAGCATTGCAGAACGTACGTCTTCGTTAAAGTACAATTCTGCAGGCAGAAAAAGGAAAATATATATTGAGCAGAGATTTGACTCTATAACATCACCTGCTATGACTGTAGCTCGTTAGAAATAATTAGTAGATTGTGTTCTCTCTACTATAGTTCGTAGAATGTAAGGACTACAACGCGTGTATCGCGGTCTTCTTCGGTACTGTCCGGATGTACTCTGCTATTTTGTACTTTGCTTCAGTCCGCACTGGTACGGTCCAATACAACACAATAAGAAGTAATACAAGAATACTCTACGCAGCTCAAATTAATACGAAATGAATCTTTCAAGCTGTAGGCGTAGAAACGGAGGATTCTTTAGTAAAAATATTCATTATCTCCAACCGGAAAGTTGTACTTATGTCTCAGTTTATCTGTCTCTTTGTTTGTCGCCAAGGTCACTTGAAAGGTTAGGGACGGATTTTTCAGAAGTTTTCAGACAATTTTTCGGCCTCTTAAGAGGAACAGATGTTCTTATCTTTGGTGAAAATCGTCCAACCGTTTGTTTCAATGGGCGTGTTCGAGTGGGCCAGGAAACTAAGGTTTCGAGGCCTGACTTCTCTGAAATTTCAGACAGAAGCTTTGGCTTTGTATCGTTGGATCCTGTCGCAAGTGTGAGAAGCAACGCAAATACATTGAGTGAGGCAGCTGAAAACTATTTTGGGAGAGCAACATTGAGTTTCTGGAAGGAACCAACTGAGGGTCAATGCATAAACTCAATTGCAGAGGTAAAAGCCAGTGCATCAGCCTGAAGTTGAGAATAAGTCACGCCTTGAGGGTTTAATTTTGGCACCGCTCCAACATGCACCTTGTCAGCTGTTTTCACTAGGTAACATAACTCAAATAGGTATATACGGATCTTCATCAAATTTCATGGAATTGTTGGGAATATTCCGAAGGGCAAGTGACCTAATTTTGGTGATGCTCCATCAGTCCGTTTGCTTGTTTCCTGCTATGATTTTTTACGTTTGTCGTAACATAACTGAAATGAGTAAAAAAAATAATAATGAACGGATCTTCATAAAATTTGGATATAGTGTTCGAGATGTTTAAGATAAAAAAAAGGACAATGACCAATTTTGGTGATGATCAGTACGTTTGTTTATGAATTTAACTAAATAATAATGATAATATGCTTTATTAGGTACACATAGGGATGTGTTACCCAAAAAAGTTTATCACTAAAGTTACATTAGATACAAAGATCAAGTAGTAATACTATCATTACAAACTAGATTGCATTGCGGCCCATTGTTTGGCCCCTGCTTGGAAATATGCGCTGCCATCGGCTATACATGTTAGATAGTTTGTAACGAGTATCATTTAGTATAACCTCGAGTGAGGCGTCAAATTTTTCTATCCTGAGCTGGAGACTCAGAAAGAATTTCTTACCCTGAATTTTTTAGGCAATCAGTATACTTTTAAGCAAATATCATGCTTGCAATAGATGACCTTGGTACATTCATGAGGTGTCAAAATGTCTCATTGCAGGCTTTACGCAGGCATCTAATAGACTTCTCCTTTAAGTTCCACCAAAGTGAGTTACAGTAAAGGGTATTCAATTTCTCTGAAACAGCTGGCACTTAACCTCATCAGAGCAGTGACAAAGCTTTCTGATGAGTATGTTTCCCACTGCGTGGAGCTTTCGCATTTCATTCTTTATGTCCAGGTTATTACGAAACACATTGGTGATTATATGACCCAGGTAAGAGAAACTGTCTACGTAAGTGAAGTCGACGCCATTGAATCTTGTGACTTTATCGAAACCATGGTTTAATGTACATACAAACACTTTTAATAATATTATATTTATTTCACAGTTTGCTGGCTTCACTCTTGCAAATTGAGACCAATTGTTGCAGCTCATTGGAACGGGAGCACCAAAGGCCATATCATCAGCATAGCTAAGCGCATTAATTACATGACCGTAAATTTTGATACCCCACTCTAGCTGCGTTCAGATGGGTGTGGATGCTATCAATGAAGATATTACAGATGCCTAACGCTGATGACATTGCCGCTCTCCATTTCACATAGCATTTCTGAGTTTGAGACCAGTATTTTAGCGCCTTAACAATATAAGGAGGTATTTGTTTCTGGTGAACCCGGTTAAACAGAGCATTAGCATCGAGAAAACACAATTACATAGGAGATCCACGGTCTATTAAATGACTTATGACCTGTTTGAGTGTGAATACAGCTATCTCCGTTTCATGTTTGGCTTTCAAGCCAAATTAATTGCCTGCAGTCATTATGTACGGTGACGTTCGTCTCGCAAGCACTAGTTCTACCACTTTAGAGTTAGTTATAGTCAGAAAGTTTAAGCCTCCGTTTCCGAGCGGAAAGATGTCCCTGAGAAAAGAGCAAGGGACATATACTATGTCGATAGAAACGGGGAACCCATGCACGAAGGTGTTCCCACACAGGATCAACGCGCATGGGAACAGCAAGTCGTGAAAAAAGAGGAAAAACAGAATAAAGCATAAGCAAGTAGGAGTGTGAAATCGGGAAGGAAGCAAAGTGGACACGAAAGACAGACGTCTCAAAGGCCAAGCTAAGGCCTGAGGTAACCTACACGAGCCCTCTGGGATTGCCTGGCCCCATAACATAGGATAACCTAAGCTAACCTAACCCTATGGCCCATCCCATGCCCTCTGTGGGGCTACCACTTTCGAGAGAGACGCCACTGCCATGGGGCAATAACTTCTTTTGTCTGTCACAGATTTTGCTTTCTTTTTATTTGCAATTAATGTTATAACTTTCATTGTATACTCGGCGGACTGGTGCTCTACATGAGTTTGCTTTGGAACCGTTACGATGCCGTACGGGCCAGTATTCCCGTTCGTTTTTTCCATCGTGTGTGGATGTTTGGAATGGTCTNTTCTGTGATTTCGGATCTTCTTTTTTTTCTATTCTTTTGTTTTCTCCACCCGCTGGGCTGGTTGCGTGGGGGTTTGTTAACCTCATGGAGTTTCTCCGTTCCTGCGTCGCCAGTCTGGTGGGATTTAATAATAATAATAATAATAATCAAGTCACCTGGGGGAATCCCAAAGTAAAGCACCCCCGTGAACAGAATTGCAAGGAGTATTACCAATCTAGGGGAGCTATATTTATAACCCTCAGCTGTTATTCTTCAATTTTTTTCTGCGCTTGACAAACCTCGTCTTCAGATACGGTGCATTGTTAGTTGGAGGGATGAAGTTTATCTAGGATACCATCAACGTAACCTTCATGATTATCACCGGCTTAACAATTCATAGTTTCAGCATAATGAATTTCCAACATTGTGTAAGATTACATTCCCTAGTGACTCCATTTTTTCACTGATTGCCCAATGGTGTGGACTTTAGGTTTAAAACATTTTATTTATTCCAAAATCAGTGGATCTATTTTGTGTGAGCGTGTCACGCTCTATTGAAGGTCGACTTTTTAAAAATCATTTCAGCTTAATGATGCAACACCGAAGTGGTATTCAATACGAGGAAGGTGTCCACTAAAGTCAGTGTCGAAATAAATTTTCAAGAATATTGATGCAGTAAACTCCGAGTTATGTGACTTCATTTCATGTAGGAGTGACACGATGCCGACTCAACGGCGATTGACAACTACAGAAAGGAGCGGGTAATCAAAGGGCTTGCAGATGGTGTTTCTGGGTGGAGTTAGCCAGAGAACTTAAACGGGACCCAAAGACATTGAAGTCTACTGTGAAGTACCCTGTCATCAGGGTCAGGATCGAAGGGCAAAGGCAAGCGAGATATGCGGAGAGGGATATGCGGAGAATCCGAAGGCAGGCTTTACAAAATCCCGGAGCAAACAGTGCTGCCTTATTTGAAGTTGCTGGGATTGGAGATATGTCGAAAAGCGCCCTGTGCAAGGTTCTCAACGATGTGGCTAAGAATACGAAACCAATCTGAAGAGCCCTCCTGAACAGGTCTCACAGGGAGCAACACATCGCATGCGCAAAGAAATACAAGTGTATCGACTTCCACAATGTCCGTTTCGCGGATGAGGCTCGATCTACCTTGGGTTGACCCGATGGATGGGCCAAGCTTTGGCCACTTTTTGGAGAACCTGGTCCTACTCGACTTCGGTATTAGAAGGGTGGGGATGGAGTAATGTTCTGGACAAGGATTACCGGTGGCGAGATTGTTGGACCATTTCGAGTGTCCGAAAGTGTTAAAATCACTAGCAAGATCTACTGCCGGTTTCTGGAATAATAATAATAATAATAATAATAATAATTACAATGGCAATAATTTATTATCTTGCATAGAGTAGATATATTTACCTAACGAGGATTTCTTTTGACTTAATTTTAGAATTTTCAACATCTAGTAGAGTGAAGAGCAGGAGAAACAGTGTTGAGGGGCAATTTAGAATCCCTCGCCGTACTTCTCATCGCTTGGTGCCGGAGTGTTTCTCGCAGTGAAAATTCCTAGCGTAGCGTCCTAGAATTGAACCGGACCTTCTTTGGTGCGATGTAAAGCCGCTGTCACTTCTAGGGTTCAGGAAGAAAATTTATGCCTAAAGTTGGAAGTCTTGCCACATGTTCGCCGACTTCAGCTGATGTTCGTGCATGATATGGCGACATCACATTCTACCTACGCCATCACGGCTTTCCTGAGTAGTCTAGGCATCAAAGACGCACATCTCGTGACGTGGCTCCCTGCATCTCCTGACCTTATTCCCATCGGATATCTGTGGTCCATCTTGAAGAGGAATGCGTATGAGCGAAGTGATCAGAATACATCGAAGGAGACACAGGGGCAGAATATTCATAGTGCTGCGCGGTCGGTAGCAACTGCTGATATTAAACTAACTGATTCAGTGGACGATAAACTATTCAAAGCCTTTTCAAAACAAGGGCAGCTCGTAGACAATTGAAGTGTGTCGTCGGCAAATGTAAGGCATGTTCAAAATTGTTCTCTCTGTTTCACTGTTTGAATTGAATGTTGCTGCAAGTTATCTAACTCGTTTTCTTGAACTGGAATGAACATTTTTGATAGTTGCAAAAAGCGTGACACGGTAGAAATTGGGTCAAACAACATGTAACTCGGTGGTCATTGCTTGAATTCCTTTAATATGAATAAATTCACTGACGTTGGTGGAACCCTTACTTCTATTGAATGTCACATTGACATTCTGTCTCTAAACTAAGATTGCTTTCGAAAATTAACCTACAATGAAAAGTGACACGTACTTTATAGGTATGTTTATCAGAACATAACTCTAAAAGGTGAGGACGAATGTTCAAGATAAGTGCAGGAATTGCTATTAATGGTAAAAGGTACAAATGATGACCAAATTCTCGTTTCAGGACCACTTTAATTTTTTGCGTTAGAGTTTAATTACTTAGCGGAGATATGCGCACTCAGAGTGGTTCTCTATAGTTTTCAATGCAATAGGCGTAGGTTATAATAAAACTACACCACACGAATATTATAATCTATATCATGGATATAGAGTACCAGAATGAATTATGTAGTAATTAAGTTCCTGTTGTACGTTCTACGGGTAAATTGGAAAGTATATTTAGTTGATAAATGTATATTCTCCTATATGAGCGTAGACTGTAAAGAATACTTAGAAGCTAAATTCATATTCTCTAGTTTTGGTGAAGAGTTTAACGGAATACTAAGCGATTGAATTTCTTTTCGAAATTTTATCTATCTTTTGGGATGAAAGAATAATATAAATCATAGCAATTTCGCTATGCATAAAAGTTCAATGTAATAGTTGTGAACTCGATAGTGTCTCTCACTGTACGTATCACTATAGTGGCAGTTAAAACGTCAGTGAGAGAGTAATATTATAATAGATATCTCTAGGAGATTATCTTTCTCGGTGAGTAGATAGCGTAGGGGCTGAACGAAACAAAGAGTTGATTCTTAATTCTGATCATCCAAATACCTACAATTGCATCTCCATCTATAGGAGCCTTCATGGTTCAAGTTTTTATTGTGCTGATGAGACTTGTTGCTCTTTCTGAAAACTTTCACAGTATTTGACAAGACCCTTCTAAAGGATCTCCGGCTGCTATTTGCTGTTTGACGTTGGATATAATCAGGTAATGATTTCAACAAGCACGGTAAAAAATTTAGTTGCCAGAGCAGTATTTGTTTGATGAAGGGGACACTAAAGTCGGTCTTCGGCCTGTTATAAGGTTCTTTTTCGTTTTTTTTTCCGGGGTTAGACTGGATTCTTATTCACCTCACAAAATGTATGAAATTTAGGTTGCATTTCAACAATAGCAACAATAGCACTATCTCTATATAACAGGCGAAACTTCAGACGTATATCAATAACTCTGGTGAGAAACAGAGACGCTGAACCTTTAGTAAGAGTAGGACTGTTGACCCATCAACGCTTAAATTCACAACTGTGAATGTTTCTGTCTACTGAAATTGAATGCTTATAAGGGACTTGGGAGAACAGTATATATATAATGATGCCTTCAGTTAAATGAACTAATTGGGCTGTCAGTGAGGTCCAACAATAACTTCCTCACATAAGCGACGAGCATCACTCATATACAAGTGCGGAAGCGAGTAGAATGATATCGCAGCCAAAGTTTTATGTGCTTCATTTTTTTTCTGACAACTTCATTGAATTTATTTACTGCATGTACGACAACAACGTTTTAAGTGTAAGGTCCCTTCTCCTGACTCTGTTAATGTACAACATGATTAAATGTGAGCCGTTCCATATTTTCTCACGGAACTTTATGTTACGTGTGCCCTTATCTTTACGAAGTAGCTACTTAAAAATCTTGCAAGCCCTGGGTATTATATGGAGTGATCTGCTATACAGCCGGTGCATCACCATAACGTGTGACTTATATACAGTGCATTACCTTTGATTATGTAAATACAATTTTTTTTACTCATTTTTCAAGATAAGTGTCAAACATTTCAAATGCAAATAGTAAGTTAGTGCACAGGTATGTTGTAACTATAAAAACAACTAGAAAGAAAAAAAAGAACAATTTTCCACGTTTTGGCAACATTTGCTTATCGCACGGGGTTCTGCTGTTACCCCAGTTTATGCAACATCACTCTCTAGTCAACATGGGCAAAAAATGCGGTTTAAAAAGTGAGGAAAAGATCAAAGTGACCGCGTTTATTGGCTTCTTGTAAGACAACACTTGAAGTTTCCAAGGAAATAGAGCGTGATCACCGAACAATTAAAACTTATGCAATTGAAGGTAAAGTCAACAGGAAGACTCCGGATAGAGCCTCTACGAGGAAATTGACTGCTCGGGATATGCGACATTTCAATTTAAAGTTGTTTTCGAGAGATAGAAGCCTTAAGGCTTCTATCTCTCGAAAACAACTTTCTACAAGTAAGGCGATATTTGAGCCCCAGTACTAAGCAGAAAGACAAGATGTGAGGTTCTACAGAAACTAGGAAAAGGGAAAAAGGCAATTAAACGACCACTTCTAACAGAAACTCATAAAGAAAATAGAGTCAAATGAGCTGAGGGGAACATGAAAACTGATTTCTCCTATGTCATATTTACTGACGAATACGGAGCCACTCTTGATGCTCCAGATGAATGGGCGACTGGATGGGTCTTCCGTGACCGACCTCAACAGACACGGCTTAAGCGTCAGTAAGGTGGTGGAGGTATAAAGTTTTGGGCCGGGATAGTAGGTGATAATAATATATGAAAGAATTGAAATTGGTCAATTTGAAGTGGCAGAAGGAGTTAAACTGAATGAAGAAAGGTACTGCCAGTTTCTTGAAGCCAACTTGATTCCATGGCGTGATGAGCAGACTATCGCACGCAGATCTACCGAGCCTGGTACACTGCTAACTAGATTGCGGATGGAGGATTCAAATCAAAAGTGATATATGACCTGGCAAGTGAATAGCCCCGATTTAAATACCATTGAGAACATTTGGCAATGATCAAAAGGAAGGTCTATGAAGGTGGTCGGCAGTTTTCGAGCAAAGTAAGCCTGTGCAATGCAGTGAAAACATCAGCAGATTCTTTTCCACCATCTGAAATATCAAACCTGACAAAGTCTGTTGATAATCGCCTTAAAAAATCATGAAAAATGGAGGTTGCCATGCTTAAAATTAACTTGTTATGTTTACTACTACTGAACACTTATTTCAGTGTGTATTGAATTGTTTTGGTTAAAATTTTTTAGTTTTGGACGTTTAATAACAATATTCCTGTTAAGTCTTATTTATTTCCTCTTCATGACGTTTTTATGAGCTTGTTGCATAATCTGAGGTAATAGTAAAAAATTTGTAAATAAGCAAATTGTATGACAAACTTAACCAATGGCTAAATATTTATTTTACAAGTGCTGTTTATATTAGCAACATAGCCATACATTTAGTTAATATTGATATTTCAAAGTTAGACACTCATCTTGAAAAATTAAGTTAATGAATTCGATTTGCATAATCAAAGGTAACGCATTGTAAAAAAATATTACCAGTTCCAAAGCTAATTATAGAGGTGAAGGCAGTCCCCGTAGAACCTGATTATTCCGTATCACATGAAAGTCTCATCAAAGCAGCTCTGAAGTGGTAATTATTTACCGTGGTAACAAGTTGTCTTATGGTCTATTTTTGAATAATTTTGAACTAACCGTACAGTATCAAGCGTTGTTATACATCTAGTACTAGCAGAGATATTTTTTTTTGTAAAACTGTGTCGTCAGTTAGCCTACCGTACAATTCTAATTGCTATCTAAGTAAAAAAAAATAAGCATAGTTCTATCCTCACTGTAAAAGCTTGAAAAAAATGAACAATTACGAGAGCAACTCCAACTAACCTTGAACGAAGATAGAACCTTCATCTCTCGTGCTGCCGATCATGACGTCTAACTTTTCGTAACGATGATCTTTCATGAGAATTTCTGGTTCATCCAGCAGAATGTTCTTGTGCACACGAGGAGCCATCACTAGGGGAAGGAATCCTATTTTCTGGAAGGGAAAAATGTAAGACGTTTCTGAAGAACAATTGAACTCTTGAACAGATACATGAATAATTTAACTTTGTGAGACGGTACCGTCGCTGCTACCGTTCGTGATATAAAGAATATAGGAAGCACTACAGTTCCAGATGTGACTAGCACTGTCACAAGGTGTAATCGGTCGATTTTGGAAGGATTAACAGGACTTGCCCTGGAGAGATCGAGAAATACTGCAAATGGAAATAAGCATTAAACAAAGGGCATACAGTATTTTAAACGAATTCTCTTCTTAACGCAACTTACTAAATAATATCTTCAGCCTTACCTAGCTTTGAGAGACCAATATGGGATGTGAAGCTATCCAGCATCCTCTTTTCATTGCTAGTGTAGTGAAAGAGGGTTGTCAGGGTGTGGCAAAAATGAAAGACTTGTACTCTATAACACGCTCATTGAGTGTTTTCTTTAGGAGCTATTATTCACAATAGATTCACTCTTCACAATAGATACTTCTGATAATTTGCCGACACATTTAGTACTATGCGATAATGTTAAAGGAACTTTAGAATGATGTCAACCGTGTCCACGAATGGACTACAACCCGATAAAGGAACTATATGCTGAAAATTGTTCACAACCTATATCGGGTATACTTACATTGAACGCGAGACTGACGATAAACGGCATTGATCTGGTATCTAATACAAATTTTCGATGAAGAAGAGCTAAATGCGCGCACATCTTTCATCAATATTTCCAGATGTTATGGAGTTTCCTTTCTAAAAACGTTTTCATGCGGTTCCTCAAACTTCTATCTTAACAAAGTACGTGATTAAACTAAAGGAAATAAAGTTTCCACTAACCCCTCCCCCTCGAAAAGTATGTATTTAATATTCCTGGATGATATTCGGGCCGTCACGTCCTGGGCCACGCTGGTGCGCCGCCCACTCTTCGGATCAGTGTTGCACTGCTAGATCAATTGGGCCCGTTGGTGAGTGAACTGCTCCTGTAGGCTATTGCCCTCCGCGGCCAAAGGGTAGTGCGCCGGCAGGGATTGATCCGTGATTTAATCCAAGAACGCATTCAATTTATTCCTAAAAGTTGTCGCTGGTATACGGAGTGCTCTGAGTTGGGTCGGGAGGCTATTAGATAGCTTGGGTCCCATCACCGAGAACAAGCGGTCACATAATGCTCGTGCGTCAGCAGGGAGTCAATGGCCATATGACGGCATCACACAGATTATCCTAAGGCGAATATGTTCTTTCCTGTTGATATTCAGGCGATGATCACTGAAATTAGGGCCCATACCTATTATGACTTCCTATATATATATATTATATATCTTTCTCTGCGACGTTGGAGAGAGTACATGGATAAGAACTCCAACCGCTCCCTATAGTTGAGATGATCGAGTCCAGCGATCTTGGTCGTGTATGTTCTTCGGATGCCCTTCAGTTTTCTGATCTGACCGAGGGCCCTAGGTTTCCAAAGGTTGCATCAGTACTCAGCTAGTGGTAAAATAAGAGCTTTATAGAGTGTCAGCATTGGCTCAGCATCTCTGGTGCGGAAGGATTTCCAAATCCATTTCATCATGCGCCTACACTTGCGCTCCACTGCATCCACGTGCTCCTGAAATGCCCTTTCTCGTCAACTATTACTCCCAAGTCTCTAACAAAACTTTTGCGCCCCACTATGTGTTATAATCAAAGTCGCTTTTTAGATAAAGGACATACATAACTAATTCAAATTTGGCATCATTGAACTCCATGTTGTTATCAGTTGCCCACTCGTAGATCCTGTCCAAATCATCCTGGAGCTCCACGCGATGTTGCCCCTCAGAGCTGTTCATCAGCAGTCGATTGTCATTGGCAAAAATGAAGCCTTTGAATGCATTAATCGTTCATTCCTATCGAACACATGAACAAAGAACAGCAGGGGCCCTAATATAGATCCTTGAGAAACTCCGCTAATCACTCTCAACTCCTCCGAGGTCAGTACACGACAACGATCGGTTTACGGTCAGTGAGGAAGCCGCGGATCCACTTCAGCAACCGGCCGCTCACCCGACACGTACGCAACTTTCGCAGTAAGACTCCATCGTCAACCTTATCAAATGCCTTAGCGAAGTCGAGATAGATGACATCAACGGTCCGTTCGCATGAGAGTGAATCCAGACTCAAACGCTGGTGCTCCAGAAGTTGAGACAAATAAGATCTCCCGCTCCTAAAACCGTATTGGTTCGGGATTAGCAGGCCCGCATTTTCCAGGTTTCTGACTAACTGCCTAGCTATAATCTTCTCGAAGACCTTCACAACACAAGACATCAGAGTGACAGGTCTATTATTCTTCGCTAAACGTCGCTCACCTCTTTTATGCATGGGAACAACCGATCCTATTTTTAACAACTCTGGAACAACACCAGAGTCCATCCATCGATTGTCTATAAAGTAGGAAAAGATTTTTTTCATTTGGTGTTTGCACTTTTGCAGTAGGATCACAGGTATACCGTCTGGCCCCAGGGCAGCCGAACCTGAGATTTCTTTCTATAGCGCTTACAATATCATCCGTAAACATGACATAATCAATACCTTGTTTCCCAGGGTCCAGCTTCTCGCCTTAGATATCCCCTTCGGTATATTTAGGTCTACAGAGCACCGCTTCATAGTGCTCCTTGAGGACGCCAGACATAGATGCCGGGTCTCTGTTTGCTACACCATCCTTGTATAGAGATTCGATCCGAGACTGAGTGTATAGCTTTCCTCTGACATACATGTAAAAATATTAAGGTTTTCAGTTAATACTTTCTACTGCTCTGGTCTCCTCCACTATCGCCTTCATGTCGTGAGAGAGATGCAACTGTCTCTCGATATGGGACGCTTCCTCCATTAACCTGTGTTTCAGAGAGGGACAGGAAATTGAAGTTAGCCTCTTCGCTGGCCTAGTCCTCTTCCCCATAAGAATTTTTCTGTCTCCCAAAATGTGTGTATTAGTCCGCCGAGCTAACTTCCGAGGAGTATACCTCAAACATATTTCGTTGACACTCTACATATTTTCTTGGACATAGTCTCAGGAGGATTATTGGTTGGAAACGAGTGCTAGATCATTGCAGCCAAATTTGTGCCGACACGCTCCCAGTCCGTACGCTGGCTATTAAAGTTGAGTGATCTCTAAGTACGTTTCTCATTGGTTATTGGCTGTTGGAACACGGGTACAAGCCCCAGATCAGCAACTGAGGTTACGATTCTGTGGTCCAACATCTGCGTGTCCTCCTCTTCAATCGGTCGTACCACGTCACAACCGTTGGTCATGAATAGGTGCAGCACGTTATCAAGGCGTGTTGGAGTAGTCACATACTGGTCGAGGCCAAATAAATTCAGCTTCAAATTCGTTTGAACCTTCAAGCCAGAAACCACTGGACCAGCACACCAACTGGAAATTATAATCCCCAACGTGACAATGGTGGACACAGGGTTTCCAAGCCCATTAATTACATCCGTAATGCGGTTCATTGTTGGTTCAAAGTTAGCAGTTTCACACGTAAGTGATCGATAAATAACCGTCACCACAAGATGCGGCTCTTCAAACATTAACACTAGATGCTCGACAGCACGGTCCGATCCGGATGTCGCAACAATGGCTCCTCCAGTTATATCCTCTATGATCTACAGGGCCGTACCGACTTTTTTCTACCCTGAATTCGATCAGCTCAAAACAACTGGTAGCCTATAATCCTTACTTCTGCGTTTACAATACCATCACACAGATGGGACTCGACCAATGATATCACTTCTGCCTTGCTCAACAGAGCCTTATCTGTCAACATCTCCACTTTCGTTTGTTGTCGGTGGGTGCGGCGGCCAGCAATATTGCAGCAGATAATTGTACTGAATGGGTTTATCTCTACCAACTGCCTCAGTAGCTGCAGGCTGGGGTCTTCCTCGGCTGAGGGTATCTGTACCTCCTGTCGAGCATCATTCCGTCTAGCTGGACCATGATTTGCTTCACCCGTTTGTTGAGCTCTAAATAAGTCATAAAGTCAACTTCCTACTGTGGGCTCGCTGTGACGGTTCTCGAGCTGCTGGAAGAGCCTGGACATAATGCATCTGGTCCTTTGACCACCGTGGCATAGGATGTGACTTCGTCGGCCGTGCATGCCGAGTCTTTGGCCGAGCAACTGTCCCACCACTAATCCCTGTTCTTTCCAAGTTTTTCTTTGCCAAGCCGGAAGGGTGGTAAAAGCTACATTTAGTTCGGGAGTAAATCGATGTCCGAAGAAGAGCTCTGCAAATTGTCGGATGGTAGTATTTGTAGTTTTTCCCCTTTTTACATCCCTTTTAACGTTAGTGTTCAAACTTTGTGTACTTGAAACACAAATTGGGATGGGAGAATGGGCATCCATCACCTTTAGTCCATGCTTACACTCTTTGGCAACATAAAAATGGCACCGTTTTGTCGAAATGGGAGCAGCTTCCCTCTTCGTTGAGTTCAGAGAATCTGCCTCCATGTCCACACTCGGCGATCGCCGGACCAACAACGGAGAAGCAGAAGGTGAGTGGACTTCTGTACACACGGCCAGGCACTCCTGATCGAATTTCGCCCTACTGGCGTCCAGCTCAGATACTACCATATCCAAACTGTCCTTGTATTTCTCACCGCTCTACTTGACGACGCAATCCTTGCACTTGTAAGAGGCTCGCGTGAGTTCACGTCAGAGTAGTTGATGTTCCGGTAAGCCGGAACAAGCCAAATGGGTGAATTCGCCACATCCCCACACTTAATGGCTGCTCTTCTGAACTTACTCTTGCACAGCCCACGATGCACCGCTTACGTCCGGTACACAACCGCAGAGAGTGAACATAGCTAATTCACAAAAGTTTACCAATCGATTTGAAAAAAAGTTCACCAATCGATCAGTAAATGCTTGGTAAAGGCAAGTTTTTAAGTATTACGATAAATTTCACCTCTAAAATTAGTGAGCATCTATGTGTAAGTTATTCCTACTACATGATTGATTTAGTAGATATGGCTTCTTTTGCTCATCTTATAATCATAAATCAAACTCACATTGAATACGAGAGCAAGCTCAGCTAGAGTCTCTGCAGGCGCTGCTTTCATACACTGTATGACCTCCTCGCTGGTCATGTGGTCGACCAAGCAGTTCTCGTACTGGAAGTCGCTTTCTTTGTGTTCAGCACAGTCCACTGTTTGCTGGATGTGGCCTGTGGTGCCGCAGTTGAGGAGTTTGGCCATATGGTAGGCAACGGCTCGGTGGTCGGTGGCCATCGCCCAGGAGGTTACCACCGAGCCGGACTGCATGATGGCTCGCTGGAAGTAACCTGTAGCAAAATTTTCGTGTTTGACATGCGTACACTTTATTGAGAGCTAACTTGTTGTTATACGTTAGTCCAGCCAGCAGGCTGTGCCCGGTTAATGATCTGGTGAACCTGTCTCACAGGAGAAGGGTTGCCGAGCTCTGTATGTTTTATTAGGTGTACAGCAAGGAGAGGCATTGGCTGTATTCTTCTGTCCCTGCCCTCAAACTCTTGAGAAGAAAAATACGTGGTGTGGTCGGTTCGCACTCTTTCACGTTGGAGGATGTTGGATGTTGAACTAGTCAGTTCGGTCTGTGCTTTCTGGCCTGTTTACTTATGGTTTGGAATTTATTGCCGGTATCGGCTTTCGGTCGTATTGGCCCTACAGGCGTTTAAATCAGCTGTTAATGGCTTTTTGCTAAATTTCCTTTAGCAGCGTTTCGGACTTCCCGGTGTAGAAAATTGCTTCATTCGGGACGTATTACCTGTCTGTGGGAGTTCGAGTGTGAAGTTTTAATAATGCATATATAATAAAACGCTTCTTGTACTTATTTCGTGTCCGCTCATAAGGAAACATTTGGGCGAAATATAGGCCAGGTTACGTTTCCATAGAGATCGATAATCAGGTTGCAGAAGACGGCAAAACCCTTTATCAGAATGCACTTCTTTCTTGAAACACTTCTTGAAATCGTAACAATGTTTATATAGCTTCTGGAGTCCGATTCTGTAACGCTTTTCTCTCAGATCACGACGTATAAATCTGGCAGATGATCAACGGAGCGCTCACGATACGATGATTTTTCACGGGCAGTAGACAATTATTTCTTCTAGCTTACTGT
>LQNS02278171.1:19253241-19290825 GCA_001587735.2 Parhyale hawaiensis | reverse complement strand
GCAAGTTTCGTAGTTCTGCTGATTGGTTTGAAGTTTCGTTCCCTTGAAGACGGGCTACGTTTAGTAGTTCGAAAGCTTGGGGCATATTAAACATAAAACCCAGAAGACTTTTGAAAACTACCTTAGCATATATATATATATATATAGATAATTATTTCTTCGAGCACTTCAAATGAAGCAGATATTCGAGATGGAAAGAAGGTATCAACGGTATCATTGCATATAAGCTGCCAGTGTGTATAAGTTTGTTGGAGTCTCGGTAGGAGTGTTTTACTCAAGATTTCACTTCTGCCTGTATATATGGAAGACCTAAGGATCAGAGCACGACAAAGGATCAGTGAGGAAAATATAGAAGCAAGTAAGAGAAGAGAAGACTCCGTACCGGCCTATAGGAATTAGACAAACAGATCGATTATTGAGAGAATTTTTTTCCACGCACGGGTCCACTAGTAATAATGATAACATAGACCGCAACAGTACTTGACTCTTAGGTCCAAAAGTGGCCTCTGACGCTGGCGGCCAAAATGGGAAAAATGGGATTTTCTCAAGAGCTATTATGAAGATGTCCAGACACGGTCATACACGCAAGCGCCTAGTTGCGTCCCCGCCGTATCCAAGATACCTTCTCCGCAAGAAAAATGTTGGGTACTTTGGATTTTTTTTCTTTAGTATTAGATAGGGGGAAAGAATAGCACTTGAGAAAAGCCCGTTTTACGTTGCCGACTTTTGGCCGCCAGCGTCAGACCTAAGAGTCAAGTACTGTTCCGGTCTATGATAATAATAATATAGAGATCAACGAAAAGTCTTGTCTGTGTAATACGCATATACAAAATATTGTTCAAGTATGTTCTTGAAAAAAAAAGAACATTGAATACTTTTTTAACAGTGGAAATAGTTTTCATCCATGATCGTGTAAAACGAGGGACTGTTCAAAAAATGTCTTGCTCAACTTTTAGATTAATTTAAATGGCTCTCAGAGGACGAACCAATAGGCCAATTCCCAGAGAGGGGCAGAAATCTACGAGATATGGCAACAATATAGCTTTGTTCATATCCATACCTATTTGTGAAATCGGCGATCTCGCTATATTTGGCCGACTTGGAGTTCATAACGAGCTGGAAATTACTCTGAAACTTAGCAAACGACCTGACTTCTCCATCTCTTTCACTACATTTTCATTTCGTACTAGCAATGATCCCCTTGATGAATCGGACCGTCAGAAACTGCATTGCCGGGTGACGAGCGTGTCATAAAGCCTGGAAGCGTAATCCAACTGAGCAGAACAGGTGCAATCACATAAATTATTAGGGGCGTTCAATAAGTAATGCACTTGACCATCTTTCAGTTGTTTGATTTAGCTTAAATTTTGCATGTAAAAAGATTAACATCGCTTTATGTTATATGACCAATGCAGCTCTGAACTAATTGTGGTTTCTGTTGTATAGGAGTTTGAAATGAGTCAAGTGTGAAATGGAGCCTGTAGAGTCTCCCAGTGATCTGGTTTTTGTATTTGAAAGGACGCACACCACAGGTGAAATAAAAGAAACTTGTGGTGATGATGTCATCATATGACTTTGAAAAACGCTGGCATCGTGAATCCAAATATGGCTGGAAATCTGTTGAAACAGCTTCTAGACCTGGTCGCCCCCTTCTGCCATTATTGAGGCATCTGTCTATGAGGATGAGGCTACCATTTTGGAAAATCTAGGCATGACTATTCGCCAAATAGCCAAAAGGTCTAGATTAGTACAGGCTCTCTGCAAACTATCATTCATGACCATCTACACAGGCATAACTTGTCTGCTATATAGATGGTTTACCAGGCTGCCCGCGCATTTTCAGACGCGAGAATGATTCAGTGCTCGAGGATGAATTTGGAGATATGCCAAGAAAATGAGTCTAAATTCTTCAGACGACTGATTACACAGGGTGAAACTTGGGTCTATCCCTATGATCCACTGACCAAATGCACTGACCACTGACCAAATGCGTCCACTGACCAATGCATTGGAAGCACTTTGGCTCAACGCCTATCGAGACGGCAAGGGTGCAACCCACCGCAGGCAAGGTCATGCTCATATTTTTCTGGGACCAGGACTGAGTAGTGATGACAGATTTCCTGGCAAAGGGTACGGCAATGACAGGAGCTTATGATGCTTCACTGTTGAGAAACTTGAGTGAAGCTATCAAAATCACGAGGGAGGGACAAGATCAGCCAAAGTTCCCTTCCTGTAGGACAACGTTTCAGGCCACAAGACATGTCCACTGGTACAGAGACGCGAAATTTAAAAACTTACTGGACGCATACTTACTGAAAGTGCCAGATAAACCTGTTGTAATCGGCTACGTGGACTGTGGGGATAACACACTATTAGCTATCCCGCTGGTCACGGACTGCAGCACCAACTCTGCGCGAGAAAGGTAGCGTACATAGCGCCAC
Source organism: Parhyale hawaiensis (assembly GCA_001587735.2). Lineage (NCBI taxonomy): Eukaryota > Metazoa > Arthropoda > Malacostraca > Amphipoda > Hyalidae > Parhyale > Parhyale hawaiensis. The sequence goes on along the minus strand of LQNS02278171.1, from coordinate 19,288,384 downwards.
CTGGACCTCGTCCGAAGTATCATCAAGGTAAGGTAGGTAAGATATGTCGCTAGACCACAGGCACGGCGGAATGAAACATCTTGGTCCCGATTTTTTGGAGCCGATGTTTTGGCGCCGAATATTTTGCCGCTAAATATTTAGGTTAGCTTTGGTAAGGTTAGGTTGGGTTAGGTATAGTTAGGTTAGGTAAGGTGTAGTTAGGTTAGGTAAGGTATAGTTAGGTTAGGTACGGCTACATTCAAGGATGATAGACCTATAGATAGTGTCAAACCATCAAAAACTGATGCCGGACTAAAAAAGTAAAAATACCGCTTGATCGTCGTGCATGGGTTCCACGTGTCCATGGCTGAACTGCGTCAACGTAGTTCAGCCATGCACGTGTCAATTGTCATAATATGTATCTGTCCCTTCTTTCTTTCTCTGTGATATCGTTTTTGTTGTGGTAATGAAGACTTCATCTTTTGACTATAACAGTAATTCGTCTACAAAATTTATCAAACCGTAGGTGTAAAGTCTTTATATACAGCATTCCACCGCGATGAAGTTTCTACGCCAAGGGTTGCAAGGCTTCGGGAATGCGGGAGTTGAACGCGAGATAATCTGTAGCACTTTGATATATATATATATATATACCTTAGACACATTTTAGAGAACATTTGCCTGTCTTCGAGATTTTCAGCCTGTTCAGTTTCATTGAAGCTTGAACAATTGAGGAGATTATGCTCATGTATCGCTTGAAAGACAACCTTCACCCATGCCCTACTGGTCGTGATGCGGAACGAGAATTAATTTTAATTTGAAGAAATTGTCTTCGTTAAATCATTAGTATGGTGACACTAACTCATATGGTTAAAATTGCGCCAACAATAGAATACTCAAGTTTGCTATGTCTTGTATCAAATCCGTCAGAATGACTGTGACAGTGAGACCCGGGCAGGTGCCTCAGAAGTTGCTTCGAAACAGTTCTTTATTTTTCAGGCATCGCTCAACTCAGCTTTTTTGTGTAATTTTTACTTAAGAATTATCACTCGCTATTTTTTTATGGACTATCATCTATTTAAAGCTAATTCCAGTGTTTACATTGCACGTCTGATCTATGTTAGACAATCGTTATTACTAGGCGTAGCTACGATTGTTTGTTTTTATGACGTCATCGCTTCGTACGTCCGCCGCGCGCACGGTAGTGCGTCAACTTGCTTCGTTTCATCATCCTTGGGTTAGGTTAGGTCATAATATTTACGTGCTTCAGCCCACAATCACGAGATGCATTAACTAAATAATATAGTGTTGATGTTATCTTCCTTAGTATGTGAAATTTGACGGACTCATTTTACATATTGTGTAACTATTTCAATGTTAATGTTTTAGATATGAATTTAAAATAAAAGGTTTTATAGTAATTTCATCTAGTTTATATATCCTACTTCAATTTCAATCAGTGCTAAAATATTCGGTGCCAAAAAACCATGGAATCAAAAGAATCGGCGCCAAAAAGTACCGAACCCCAAACATGGACGAGTGGCTATGAAAACCATTCCAGTCTCTCTACTGACCAGACCCTGCACTCTCTGACTTCAGCTCTTCCCAGCCATGAAGTTGTTTTTGACAGGAAAGCGTTACCCAGATGATGCGCCTTAATTTTAGAAGTCACGTTGTGGTTGGAGGACCGGCCTGAGGTCTTCTACAAAACGGTTTCCAGTACTGCTCCCAACAATGGAAAGAAATGAAAAGACTAATAAATGCGCCAAGTTTCGTTGCTCTTCTGCTGTGGGAATTGGATCAGGGGCATTACGTATAGACCGACCTTCGTAATCGCGTGTGGAGAAGTCAGAAGAAATACTAAGAAGAAATACCAAGGCAGGGAGACGTTACGGTAGCTGCCATGGCAATACACAGCGCTAAAGCATTCTATAAGTTTATATAAGTCAAAGACGACTGTACAAAGAAACAATAGGTCTACTCAAAGCATCCAATGTTGAAATCACCAATAACCTAAGAGACAAGGCTACAATCTGAATGAACGTTTCACTTAGGTATATACTGTCGAAAATGTTAGGAATATTCTGCAAGAAAACCGGTGGTACTAACTCCCTTATGCACTTCTGCGTTTACGGAGTAAGAGCTTCATCAAAATCAGACTGTCACTGTCTACAGTGACGAACATAAGGATCAGAACGATGCATACAAAGAAAGGAAACCATGTGTAACTTATTATACAGCACAAGAAAGCTCAGAGTTTGAACATATCTACTAGACTTCATGCTGAATGAAAACAAAAGCTCATTGATGAATTTACTGCCTTACTAAATGATCGATAGATAACTAATGGAAACTTAAGCACTCTGAGAGCGCATACAGTTGCCAAGCGAGGCAACGGTAGCAAAAACTTCAAATATGTTCTGAAACAACAATTTTCTTTTTATAAATTCCAAAATCTAATAATTCGTTCCTCTTGATAGTAATAACAGCTTGTACAATTTTATTGAAGATCCGTTCATAACTTTTGAGTTATACTGCTAATAAACGTTATGACAAACATGAGTTAAACATACAAACGAACAAACCGATCTGCACAAAACATTAATAATTTGTATTTTAACATTACTAACAGCCCCAATGAATTTCATAAGGATCCATTGATTATTTTTTGAGTTATTGTGCTAACAAGCATAAAATTAAAAACAGTGAGAACGAACGAACAAACGGATCATTACCAAAATTTGGTCCTTTACTCATTGTTATATTAACAACTCATTTTAATTTTTTAAAAAATCCATCCATAACGTTTTGAGCTATAGCATCGACAAAAATAAGGCAGACAAACAAACAAACAAACGGATGGACATATCTTCACCAATAGTTAATCTTTCTGTTCCTTAAACATACCTAACAATCCCTGTAAATTTCGTCCAAATCGGTTCATAACTTTTTGAGTTATCTTGGTGACAGACAGACAGCCAAAGAGACAGACAGACAAACACGACGAAAACATAACCTCCTTGGCGGAGGTAATTAGGCGAACAAAAAGATCAGAACGTTTAATCAAATCTTTTAGTTAAATAAATATTCAATAGTGTTACACACCTTTCAGGAAAAAACAGCAAATAGGGATCTTGCATGCACTGGTACTGCCAAGGTACCTATAGCATTGACGTGAATCAATTATTATTATTACTATTATTATTAAATCACACCAGACTGGCGACGTAGGAACGGAGAAAATCCATGAGGTTAACAAACCCCCACGCAACCAGTCCAGCGGGTGGAAAAATAACAAAAAAACATGTTTTGAGGTAAACCTCTAATGTTCTTTACCCAGAGATGAGTATGACAGTATGTGCAGATGAGCAGATGCAGCTCCAGCGCTCTCTCCAAAGATGGTGACTTGGAGAGGATTTCCCTTGAAACCGAGAATATTCTTCTGCACCCAGGCGAGTGCTGCAGATTGGTCCAAAATTCCCATATTTCCTGGTGCCACTTCATCTTCCGTTGACAAAAATCCTGAAAAGGAAGCATTTCATCAAATAAGCAGAGTTACCGTTGATCGATACCTACACACCTAATATCCGCTCGTCATTATTTTGTGAGCATCATTCTTATATAATTTTCTTAATGTGTTATATAGCGTGGCGCATTACAAATTTATTGAAAGAGTACTCTAAAATATTCCCAATATTGCAGGGTAAAACCGCTGTTAACATGCATAATTCATTACAAAAATCGATGTACGGTACTTGTAACACGTTTTTAATCACAATTTAACGTTAAGTATCCATAATAGCAAATCTGAATAAGTACTGGTAATTTTCTCTCCCCGTTAAATATTAAGGCTATTGTCAGCATCGAGATGAGACACGATAAAAGAGTTTTCTTTTCTATTTTGCTAGCCACTTGTGTTATATCTGTCCGGATTAATGCCTGCATTGTTACTGTAGCTTCTAAAACGTTACTACAAAAGAATGGTAGAACTTTGATTCCCATGAATTACCATAGAAAAGCCTAAATAAATTTATTGATTTTTGTGCAGTAGATGATTGTTGCTTCCGTGCGGTACGCTCGCTTGCATTGTTTGCTAACTTGAAGATAGCAAACCATTTCTCTTGTTTGAATACAGTGCCTAGGTTGAATACTAACACTGATGAGTAGGCCTGTTATGGCATTGCAATTTTTGAACATAGAGGGTGCAGCTTGCAAGGTAGGTAGCATGGCTGCAGTGTCAACACTCTGAAAGTCCCTATGTTTAGAAAGTGACGAGTTACAGCGTCTTGTCCACTAAATACTGGAACTTCTGAGGTTAAGGGTTTTCTACTATAATGTTGACACACCAAGAGCCGTAAGACGGTACTGTATGACCACCAACACGACGTCTTCACTTAGGAGGGTGTAGGGTGGATACTCTTTTGCAGAACCCCATTGAAAACCTCCTCCATGAATGAATACCATTACTGGTAGGAGGGTATTATCGTCCTTGCCCTGAAAAGGAAGAAGTGAATTATTCGTTAGCTTGTGAGGATATCATTCTGAAACGGCTTTATAATTATATTTATTTATTTATGCATTAAGGGGCCAGAGAGAAGTTGGCCTTTGCACTGTCAATTGTTAGTTTTTTTTGCATTATTTTATATAGGAGTTCATATGTTTCAACACAATATTAAGTGTATATGGCAACATTCTATAAACCATAAAGAATAGTTTGTGCGTGTGTCTATTTTGTATGAGGCCTTATGTTAATTGGCGGAAAATGTATTGGAGTTTCTTCCAGTATACGCTATAGGAGCTATTTGGCGCTTTGAGTGGGCTACCAAGTAGTGTGTAGTTCATGATATATAATGTATAAGATATAATAAAAAAATTATTTATAATTTTAATAATGAATACAAAATAATAATAATTATTCAATTATTCATAATAAATAACTTAATGATACGTTGACATCTACAGAAATGGAATGAAAACATTTACGCTATAAAGCCATGCGTGTCTCCACGAAAACAATATCAGTTTTTTTTTCTATGGATAGAAAACATAGATAGTCATAGCAGTAATCATTGATTGTACAAAGGACATGTTGGAATTTACCCTCTGAATCTTATGGTCATTCAACGGAACCTACGTTAGCAAGTATAGGAGCAGCTAGGGCACAAGATGCAGCGGAAGAAATATAATAATACATAAACCATCGTAATCATTTTCACCATAATTGAAATATGGTTACGCAGTTCAGCCATGATTCTCACTAACCTAGAAAAGAGCTCCCATATCTGATGATAATCTACAGTAGATTAAAATTGATATTCCGGCTGCTACTTGCAACTTGTTAACCCTACACAACTTTTCGGAATACAATTCTCTGAAATGTGTGGGAGTTGTAAATGGAAAGCGTGTTAGATATCAGGACATTATCATTTATGCAAATGCACGTCATCGCAGAGAAAGAGCAGCGTGTTTGATATCGTAGAAAATCAAACTCCTTGCATACACCAAGAGCCCGGAGCAAAAACGCAACAAGAGTCTCAGAGGCACTGAACCCCCCTAGACATTGAACACCAAACTGACATATGTAGCTCGTGTGACTCGGACCCCTAGTCGAACTCCACACTATTGCTTACACAATATCCGGGCAACAACAAAGAGATAAACCTGCACAAGTAGAACGAATATTTTGTAAGGTTGTATATTTCAATTCAGTTGGAAGGTTCAATGGGACAAACCTGCGGCATCGGAGAGAACACATTGAGGTAAAGACAGTCTTCGGAGCCGATGATAACAGCTTGTCCAGCTTTGAACATGGTGGAGGCAGAAAATTGCACGCAGGCTGAGGCTGACTCGGAGGCATCTCGGACTCCTTCCCAGTTGTCTGGTGCTTGAGGAGGCTAGAGAAATAATGCAGCAACGGCAGTAAGTATCTTGAACAGATTTTTTTCTAATGAGCAAGCTAGTAAGTGGCCCAAAATTAATAGTTTCTTTTGTACCTAAGCTTTGTTTTCTGCTCAGTCATTCTTAGCTCAGCTAAACATTATATCTGTAAGGACTTCCCAAAAAATCTGTCCCGAACACGAGTAGAGGGTAACGAGATCATGTGGAGAATTTCCGGTTTGGGTACTGGGCGTGGCGCCCCAGCGGGGCACGAGCCTGTGGTTTAACACAGGAATAGTTCGGCGCGATATAGGCAGTGTGCCACTGAAGCGCTACTGCTGGGTGTGGCACTTCCGGTTCCGGGTAAAGTGGAACTTTTAGTCTCCATTGCGGCCTTTGGCTTGCATTGATTAATCTTATCAATGCTGATTAACTATTTGTGGCTAGTGCTTCACCCATTATTGCCATTTTGTATTTTGCAAAAACATACTGATCTTGCAGCTCACTGACTGACGCTACCGCTCTCCAACCAAACCATCCCATATTTTCTGCGTATTCACCAAATGAAGATTGCAATGAGGTGCTCCTCTTTTTTTCAAAATTTTCAAATTTTCGACATATTGAGGCCGTCATCTTGGGTTTTTTGCTACTATTTCCTTATTTTCTGTACCCCATTGAAGGAACCGTCCATATTCTCATTTTCTATTATAATGGACTTATTAATCCTACAGTTTCCATGATTACGTCCAAATATCACCTCGGCTGCTGCATTGGCTACCACTGCTTTTGCCGCTTCTGCTAGTGCAGCTGCTTCTTACTATTGCTGCTCTATACAATGATAGAGAAAATGATATTTTAACCATTTTTTTGTAATGCATGTTGAAAGGTATGCGCACTTCACAGAGCTTGAAAGCTATACAACGTGAAGCTAAAGCTTAGGGCCGTACAATATTTCACTCTGATGCGAGCAAACTGGGTATATCGCAAGCCTCATCTGTGTTATTGCGCTCTGTAGAGATACAGAGTAAAAAGCTCACCTGTGAGGGTGTTAAAATAGGACACGCAGTGCTGGGTTTTACTGCGCTACTACTGGCGCGAATCCATCTGCTACATTTTTAGCGCGAGTATGAGCGCACAATCATGACTGAATCGATGTACTCTTCATCTAACTTGAGGTGCAGTGATTCCAGGGAATTTCATAAATTAATTTGAGCTTTGGTACATCGTTCCTTCACCAGTACTCAGCCTCCTACGATACTCCTACTGATAATACATTGTTCTCTTCTTCTTCTCTTCTGCATTACTCATGCATGTGACCACCCTCGTGCATGAGTTCCGCATTTATACCGCATATTTCTTCTTTTTTCGACGCTTGAAATTACAAAGATGTGCTTTTGAATATTCAAACGGGTTGTAGAATATAAAATCCATCAACCTAATACGCACATGCATATCACATGGTAGCGTTAATATCTCTCACCATTGCCATTTTTCACCTCTAGCATAATCAGTATCACAGAAAAAATTTTTCAACGTCAAGGAAAATCTGTATCATATGAAATACACTGAGAAGTATAGACAAGACCTACTTATTGACCTATACATAGCTAGATTAAGTGTGCACTGCAAAAATCGTATCTTTAGAACCATTACAGGGAAAATGCACAAGCCTGTATTATCCTATTGAGATTACATCACTGCCATTTAAGCTATGGCACTTGCTTATTGTGTTTAACATACACCACCCTAAGTTAGATTGTAGGTACGGTATACTTATAAGAAACATTTGAAGTGAATCACCTATTAACAAAGTACGTTAATGGTTCAATCATATCTTCTCTACAGTAAATGCAGCAACTAACTGCAATTCATCCTGACGAAATTAGTTTGTAGGATTGGGTTGGTAAATTTCTCTATAGCTTTTATATTTTCTGATATTTGCCGCACATTATTGTGTATTGAGGTATATATTCTTACCCGCAGCGACCAGCGGGAGAGCTAGCAGCAAACAATCACTGCAATGTACAACCCGCTTACAGATCATCTATCAGCGGGAGAGATAAGCAAGAGATTGAAAAACTCTGTAACGTTATCCCCTTCAATGCTAGCGGTGTTTCTCATATCATCATTTGAAAATGACGAATTACTACATTTTACAACACCTCTCCTTTTTTGGCTTATACTTATTATCATCAAGATACTGTTATATATGTGTGTTTGCACATATAACATTCTAATGTGTTAGCCTTAACATCGAAATCGTAGACACATTCTTTGTATCATGCGAGTTCATGTTTGGCGGATGTGACCGCCGTCTTCAGGTCAGAAGCTCTCAGATAAAGAACGTAAAAGGTCGTATATGACACCGTACAAAATGTGCTTGTTTACCAGCATTGCTAATGTTGATTGACAGCCAAGATTATTAGGGACCTTCCGGCCGGAACCTCTATTAGTTAAATATTGTCTGTTAAAACCTGTAACCAAAGTTTTGGAGATATTTGTTGATCTCATAACATACAGATAATGTACCGGCCGACTTCTGACTCGATTCCGTCGGAAGCTACCGGCTTTCTAAAAGAAGCCCGCAAATGATAGATACTTAAAGGACCTGTGCATTGAAGAATCAGCTCATTCAGTACATAGCAATATAATACTAAAAATTTAGCTACAGCGTTCTGCTTGTAGCACTTATTCAAATTTAGACCTCGTACCTTGTTGTCTGCGTCTATCAAGTTGCATGCTTGCTACTTATTATTGGATATCTATTATTGATATCTTCTAAGTCTTGAATATTAAATTGCAAATAAACAAGAGGATCTTTAAGACATTTCTTCGTCATCCAGCACTGTAGCCTGATAGCATTACTCTGCATTGAAGTTAAACCTCACAACCAGTACGGCGACGAACTCAACTAGAACTCATCTACGCACGAAATTTAATACTTACAATACAACAGTATACCCCACTGACGTCTCTCAGTCTCTGTACCGGTGACATTTCGAATGTGACGAAGCATTTTGTTGAATAATCTCGTCCCGCGGACTACGACACTATTAGAATACTTTGTGGCTATCGCATCACAACCAGTTTTAATCGGAATGCGCACCTCACAAGTGCGACCAATACGGTTTGAGTGTCCGGCCTGGATTCACCCATTGACATTGACAGTAATTCCTTCTAGAATTTTTTCAAATATATGTGATCGTAAGGCGCTCGAATCTCCTTTGAATTGAGTACATTTTGAAGTTGAGCCACTCTTTCGTGATAGTTTAAATCTTTCATGCCTTGGATTTTGGCAGTGAACGATCTCTGGATCGCCTCGAGGCGCTCCAAGTCTTTCCGTTTGCTTGGCATCCAAAGAGGTGAACAGTATTCATTCCTTGGCAGTATCAGTTGTTTCCATAAGGTGAGCATTGTGTCTGCCTCTCGTGAAGAGAAAGTTCGAAGCACCCATCCGCTCCATTTCTTGCCTACGGTAACAACTCGAGCCACATGATCTTCAAAAGTGGCATCATCTTGTATTCTCACCCCAAGATCCCTTAAAATTTGCTTTCTCTCGATTTTGCTCCCATTTCATGTCTTGTAGGACATGGATTCAGTAAGGGAGAAGTTTTTCCGTATCGAAAAAGTTCAAATTTTGATTTGTTGACTGTCATATTGTAAACCGATGTCCAGTGAAAGATGTTGGTTAGGTCTAGTTGCACATTCCGTACGTCCGCCGTTGATTGTACCGCTGCTAATATCCGTGTGTCATCAGCGAACGATGAGGGAACTTCTACATATGATGAAAAAAAGAACGAGAATACTGGCTTGACCGGCATCGAACCGATTCCAAGGCAAACTTATAAAGAGCACTAGTACGCTGAGTATACCTCACTCGAGTAAATAGCCCTGAAATAAAACCGCAAGTTGGGCAATTATATATTTTATAGAGAAAGCAGATCCCCCGAACTCTGCGACGATGCACCAGTTCACAAGGCACAACACCATCCAGCATGAATGCACATCGATGAACCACTCTGTCAAGCAAACTCAGATGACAACCAACCGCCGAACCCGAGATTAAGGAGCAGTGTTCCAGAAGGGGGAGGACAGCAATTGAAGCAGCGACGTTCTCACGCAGATAGCCCATGCAGATGCTTGCATTATCTTCCCGCTACCTGAGTCGACTGCAAGTACAGATTCTAAGGCATCCATACTTCAGATAAGGCGACAAACATCGCAATCCCCGCACACTGACCACTGAGAGAGTTAGCGGTAAGCTATATCTACATTGCACGTAACCGTTAAGAGATAGTTTTCCAACACTCTAAGCAAACATGAAACCTATACATTTTTTCTAACATTCGCAACTTCAGCACTAGCAGCGCTTCGAATATGACAAGATATTTCTGATTTTAGGCTGTAAGTTCATGTTTAATTTAAATCATGCATATATATGTGTTCATTTAGTTAATATGTGCGTCATTTTAGTTTAAGTTAAAGAGCAACTTAGATGTGGCACTCATATGCAGTTCTGTCACCATATCGACCTCGCATACATCATTTTTAGTAATTTTTTTCATTTTCGGAGCTTTTGAAGCTTTCCACCCTGTATCCGACAACTCATGAAAGTTATCATAGGAAGCTGACTCTCTCAAACATGCATACAAACTAGCTTGGTTCCGTGCATGCTGTATTGCACAGGATGGTGAAACCTGTTTTTGATCTATAACTACACATGCATTCTATTAAAAATTGTATATCAGAATTTATTTTGCAATTAAATTTAAAAATTGCTTTTCATTTAAAATTAATTATAACTACTTTTCATTTATTTCTTTTTGCAGCTGACAAATTTCAAACTTTTACTTTCGAGAACCTGATGATGACCCAAGTGTCCTGGTCGAAACGTTGTGATGAATTTTAATAGTGTTTTATACGGTTACAAAGTTTTATTCCCGCATTGTGCTAAGGAAGTTGACAAGTGACTGTCTTACAAGTTTTAGGAAGGTGGAAAGAATTTTTAAATTGAATTACACATGCATTCATAATTATCCAAATACATTCTGAAGTAGTTAGGAAAGTTACACTGACATATACCTATCTAGGCTTAGCGTACATTGAGCACGCTAACACCATATCTTCCAATTTATCGTGAGAGAAACGCATTAGACACCCTTATCACAACGGTGTCTCAGATTTAGACTGTGGGCGTCCGTATGCGAAACATATTTTTGAGTTAATCCCAAGGTAACCGTTTAGCTTTATGAATCAAACATGCATTTCAATTATCAACATGATATATTGCAAGTATAATCCTATCATCACAACTTTAGTAAATTCACTACTAATTTAATACCAATTGTCTCTTATGTTACTTTTTAGTATTATTCCTATGTTAGTATTAAGCATGAAAACCTCAGGATACTGTGTCCTAACCTTGTTGGACGCAGTCTCCAGATAAGAAATAAATGGGATTATTATTATTATTATATTTGTTAGAGCATATTCTATCATTGCAAGAAAGGAATGTGGAAACACGCTGAAGCAGCTTAGAAAAGCTATATCCACGAGCTCATTCACCTTGAAAGTAGTTATGATTCTTTACAAGAATGCAGCTCACACACACATTACCTAAATGGGTGCAGGGAAGTTTGAGACTAAACTTTTACTCCGGCAATTTTCTATTCTGCTCTCACAATAAGCCAGTATCTTTCCTGAAACTATAATTTCCTCGAAATAGATCAAGCATCTTCTTCATCGCATAACATAATCAGCATCGACACACTTTTGATACATAGCCTGCTCAATGTCAGATAGAATGCACTTCACACTTATTTGGGATGCATTCGTCACCTCCCTGAGTTTCAATTGGTGTAGCTTCTATTTTACCATTCCCTTGGAGACGACATTTTATTTTACTGAGTTACCCACAAATGCACTCTGTTTCACTATGACACAGCCGCCTGGTGTAACGCCTTTTGAATTTTCTGTATTACTCGTGAATACTGTAGGAAGAGCTTCAGTCGAACTTGTGGTGCTACAAGTGCTTCAGACGTGGTATCCACCTTATTATGCGTAGGAAAAAGCATACCCAATACCTTTAGTGCCCAATCACTACGATCCTAATACGGCGTTATTGTAATATGAACAGATAATGCAAGAGCTGTCAGTATGTTAGGTAATAACGAAGAACTGTAGGGTTACTTAATGCATTATAACCGTAAAGAATGTAAATTAAGCATCTTCTTTCTTGGTGTTCGTTAATGATGTTTGGAAAATGAGGAGACAGTAGCCAAAAATCCAAAAGGGCCGCCTCAATACATTGAAAATTTGATAAATAGAGGAGAACCTCTTTGGGGTTTTCAATTCGTGAATACATAGCTACCGTCTTTCTCAGAAAAAAAGGTAATCCAAGTTTTATAATTTATTATTTGAATTCTGCTCTACTCATACATATTTAGTAGCCATGGTAATAAAATTTAGAACAAGAGCTTTCAAATGAGACTAGTACATGCCTTTTTACCCTACCGGATAGATATATAACAGCTACATAATCTTATTTCATCGAAATTACATTGCTGCACTTCATGATCCTTGTTACTGGCTTTTGGGCCGTCGTCGATCGCAGAGATCCTCGATTCCTACGTAATTTCTTGATTGGTGATGAAGCTTGCTTTGCCATGAATGGGAAAGTGAACACGCACAACGGTTTGCATTATGCCCCAGCTGGGCAAAATCCAGAATTCAATTTTGATCGGAGCATAAACAGGGAAAAATCTTGTGGGGGTATCTGAAAAATAAAGTTTACACCACAGTACGACGTAACCTGGAGGAATTGCTGGATCGAATTCGCAGAGAAGTGGATGATCTCAAGAAGAATCCAGACATGATCAGGAGAGGAGTTGGTGACGTGCGACGACGATGTGAGCTTTGCTTGCTAACAGGAGGTGGCCATGTCGAACCGTTAGGCGCTTAAATGTCAGAGATTAATAACAGTTGTACCTTTATCATGTTTGTATCAATGGTTATTGGTATTAAATTTATTTTTATCAATGATTAATCATATCGAAGTCCATATCAATGAAGTGCAGCAATGCAGTTTCGAGGACATAAGATTAGGTAGCTGTTATTCACCTATCCGGTAGGGTAAAATGGCGTGTACTAGTCTCATTTGAAAGCTCATGTTCTAAATTTTATTACCATGGCTACTAAATATGTATGAGTAGAGCAGAATTCAAATAATAAATTATTAAACTTGGATTACCTTTTTTCTGAGATACCCTGTAGAAGTCATGGTCTCGAGGGTTGGGGGAGATGTAGAAAACATCAGGCAGTTGCAAGGTCAGTGTGTAGTTGCAGGATGCTAAATAGCAATGAAGGTTCAAGGAGTAGCGGCAAAGGGTTAATCGGTTGTGTTAATAGGCTATTCAAGTCAAACCAAGGTCTGGAATAAATACCAGAAGGGCCACAAAAAGAACCAGAAGTGGTGCAATATTTAGGAGCGGAAGGCCGTAACACGAACCGGAAGAGGCGCAGTACTCGGAATTGGAACTAGGAACCGGAAGGGTTGCGTCTAGCAGCCCGATCGGGAGTTGCCCAAATCTTATTATTACCCTCTATTAGCACGGTGGAAGAAAATCATGAAAATATTTATTCGGCATGTTGTCAACAAACAAAATATATATTGATCTATACGCACCTGGAACCTGAGGTCGCCAACGGGCGGCTTGGCGAAGGGGATCCCCCGGAACGAGTAGAAGTCTTTGCCCTCAAAAGATTGCTCTTTGATGCCACGCAGCTGCCCCTGAGCTACGGTCACCAGCGTTGGGNTGGGCCAGAGTCAGAGGCCTCTTGAGCGTCCGCAGACACGATGGCTGTCGCCAGCAGACATGTCAGCAACAGGTAGACTTGCATTGAGACAGGGACTTCTCTGAACTAAATAATCCGATGAATCTGTTGGTTAAAGAAAAAAAAAGTTGCATCCAGCTGTGGAGAGGCGAAAGCTAGGAAACTTAGGCAACAGTTTTGCTTGTGTCTGCTGTGTCTGTTCGAGACTTATGCAAAGTTGTGTCGAGATAGATTAAGCTCAGTTAACTGTCACACTGTTGTCGGGTGAGATTGTGTTATGCTGCCGTAAGCGCTCATGGAACTAAGGGTTGCAACCAATTGATTTTTTTCAAATCTGACATGCTGCATGAAAGGTAGAAAAACTTCCCTTTGCATCTTTCTGTACCCTCAAGACAATTAAAATTCTTGATATTTCATACAACTTTTATTTCACTTATGTTAAAATATATATAAACCGCAATAGCCAATATGTTTCAGTTCAGATGTGAAAAACCCCTTGCTGGAAAAAGTGTGTCCGGCTGCCATCTTTAATTTCATACATCAACAACAATGCCACTGAGTGCACTGTTCAAGTGAATACCCGAAAGAGTTATCAAAAACCTGACTTGTGAAGATAGCCTACTGTTCGTAGAATGCTGATTTTATTACCAATTTTATATGAGCTTACAACTTGGTCAACGTCTACATGCAATCTAAACACAACACTTCATACTAAGAACACAACATAATTTCTCACATTTTAAATACCTTGTAAGCCATCAGTATGATAAATCCTTTTTGAATTTATTGTGGATTTATTTAACGTAAGTTTGCCTTTCTCGCAGCAACAGATTCACTTACCTCATGAACTCTACAAGAGCGAGAGGAATAGACAACTGCACTGTCCAGCTTCAGCTTGACCGGCACTTTGAACTCAAGTGTAGCCGGTGCAACTCTTATCTGGATCCTTATCTCCGAGCACGCACTTATGTAAATACAGTCAGTATCAACAATACAGCAAGTGCATTGGCAGGAAGGTCCTCTGCCGAGCTCCGTAGAGTCAAAAGACTTTGCGTCTTCTTTACTAGTACCGACGGCGCGAATTCTTGGGTGCCAGTGAGGGTATTAACTACTCTGCATCAGCATCACTAAGATGAAAATCACTCCCATAAATGTTTATTCGTAACTTGAGGTGACATGTATGGCAAAGAAATTAGTTATTTTGTCTAAATAATGTTCTATATATAGCATATATAGTTCATTTTCTACCATTCCCATCAACGTGGAACGTGCGTTATTATAAAAAGCTGTGGTCTCGGGCGTTCGCCAGAGTACTGTACTTGGCCCACAGTTGTTTGTCTTTGCTGGAACACAGGTTGATAAACTATGCTGACGATTCCACTTTGATAGCTGTGGTACCGAGCCGAGCATGAGCAATGTCGTCGTTCAGTCTGAAAATAAGGACTTGTCGCACATCAAGGCATGGCTCTCTCTCTGGAGTGCGCAGCTGAATGCGTGCAAGACTATGTCTATCATTGTCATTTGGTCTCGGACACTTTTACTCCTGCATCCCCCTCTGGTGATAGATGACACTGTACTTCAGAGGCCTAATTCTCTGAAAATTCTTGGTTTCCTTTTTGATGAGACGCTCACGCTTGAGCTCAAATTAAGCGTTTTGCAGCACCTGCTTCGAGGAGGATTGATCATCCGCGCAAGGTGAATACTGCGTGTGGTGACAGCAATGTACTCTGTCGATACTTTTATTCTGTCTCAGTTGGAATATTGTTCTCCGGTCCGGACTCCTGCTTCAGCCAGTCACTTGCGTCTGTTGGACCGACTTGTCAGATCAGGCAGTAGGCTGTGTGCTGAGAATGAGTAGGCGCATCTTTTCCACAGGCGAAGGTAGCTTCATTATGAGGTGTACAACAACGATAACCATTCGTCGTATTCTTCTATCTGTATTATCAAAGTCTTTGGGAGAAGCTCAACAGCTGCTGCTAATGCCCGCCCATTTACAATTGAGACTGCTGGATCGCGAACGGGGTTTTCCACCTACAGTACGTCTGTTTTGAGCTGAAATTCGCAACTGGTACTTTTGTTCAGTGGCATATATCTACAGGCGTGTACGTCAGCTGCTAATGGTTTTTCGATGGATTTTTCTTACCAGGTCTTGGCGTTCTTCCAAGATGTTGCTTAAAGCTGTCCATGGAGGCCCGGACGTATAAGTAGCTTAATTAATAACTAGAGCACTCTGAGATTGCTTACCTCCTCCAAGCAAAGCAGCGGTGACGAAAAATTCTAATCGGCTCTGAAACCACGATTTTCTTTGTATCAACACCAAAATATGATCACTTGTTCCGTTTGATAGCGTGTAATTTTCTTGGAAACCCGTTTGTAGTTTTTTTAATTATGCTGCTAACAAACATTTTAACAAACAGAAGTCAAACACACAAACAGACTAACCGATCATCACCAAAATTCAATTAGTTATGTCTTTAGACATTAGTAACAATTCCTGCAAATTTCACAAGGATTCATTTATAATTTTCGAGTTATTGCGCTAACAAACATTGTAACAAATATAAGTCAAACACACAAACGGAGCAACCAACTATCACTAAAATTTAATCAAGTATGTCTTTTAACATTGCTAACAATTCCTGAAAATTTCATTTAAAAAAATTCATCCATAATTTTTTGAGTTATTGTGCTAACAAGCATAAAATCAAACACAGCGACAAACAAACGAACGAGCAAAAACATCTTTACAAAAATTTGATCATTTATTCGCTGTATTAAACCCAACAACTTGTGTAAATTTTATAAAAATACATCCATTACTTCTTAATTTATGGCACTAACGAAAAATGGTCAGACAAATAAACAAACAAACGGATGTACAGATCTTCACCAAAAGTTAATCATCTGTTCCGCCTAACATACCTAACAACCTATGTGAGTTTCGTCAAAATCCGTCGATAACTTTTCGAGTTATCTTGGTGACAGACAGACAGAATAACAGACAGACAAATTCGACGAAAACATAACTTCCTTGGCGGAGGCAATTAGACTGCCCGCAACCCGTTGGGCCACTAAAAACCTATCCTGAGTCTTCTCATTTCATTTACTTGATTAGTGGACTTGGGAAGTTTATGTCAGGTTCTTCATGTATCAAAATACAAAGGGAGATAAATATTTTTCAGGTATATAAGTACTGCTAAGCATTATTCTGTAAGCAGTTGTCGCAGAGCTTTTCCATATTAATGGTGAACTGAAATAAGAAATTAATGCATTGTTATTCTCGAATCTCCGAGCTAATCTCAGATTAATCTTCATGTAGTAATAACATCGATCGATCGAAAATTGTGTGCACCGTGACACACAAGCAAGCAACAACATTATCAGAGTCGTATAAGTATATAGATAATAATAATCTCGGCAGATTGTCCTCTTGGTGCATTAATCAACTCAACAACGATATAAAAAATGAGGCATGCTTGAGTGGCCAGCTTACGATCCTTGACCTGTTCCCCCTATCAAGAAGCACTGTAAAAATGACATCTTATCCTTTTTTCATTCAGAGTGTGCTCATGAAAAGCAAGAATGAATCAATGATTTGAAATATGGCCCCAGTTTGCAGAAAAACTATTACCCCCACATTGTGGTCCCATATGCGCTAGCTATTCAACTAAAAATTTGATTGAAAATAGTGGTCTACAGCTATGGGCGCATGGAGAAGCCATGATCTATAGTTACAGTAGATAGTTGGCTGTAGACGGGTCAACAGACTCATTTTCATTTCCAGAGAGCAGCCCAGCAGAAGTTGATGGAAGCACAAACTAAACCACAACTTTTCAATTCTCTCTTCTCTCTTATCTAAAATGTTTACACTTAGCGGTTTGTGCTAAATTATGAATTGCTGCGTTTGCGCTCCGCAAAAACACGATTATATCCATTTTCTGCAGTAAGAACTTGAATAGCTAAAGACACGTTGTGAAGATCTTGTATCAAGTTTCATAATGAATTTCGTCATCGCATGATGATGAAGTGCAACAGCTAATTACCTCCGCCAAGGAGGTTAGTTTTCATCGTGTTTGTCTGTCTGTCTGCCTATTTGTGTGTCTGTCACCAAGATAACTCAAAAAGTTCTGAACTGATTTGGACGAAATTTACAGGGTTTGTTAGGTATGTGAGGAGGAACAGATGATTAACTTTTGGTGAAAATCTGTCCATCGGTTTGTTCGTTTGTCTGCCTCATTTTTCTCAATGCCCTAACTGAAAAAGTTATGAATAGATTCTTATGAAATAAACATGAATTACTAGGTATATAACAAAGAGTAAATGATCAAATTTTAGTAATGATCCGTTTGTTCGTTCGTTTGTCACTGTTTTATTTTTATGCTTGTTAGCACAATAACTCAAAAAAATATGAATAGATATTTATGATATTTGTAGGGGTTGTTAGTAATGTTAAAAGGCATAGATGATTAAATTTTGGTGCAGATCGGTTTGTTCGTTTGTATGTTTGACGCATGTTTGTCATAACGTTTGTTAGCAGTATAACTCAAAAAGTTATGAACGGATCTTCAAGAAAATTGCACAAGCTTTTATTACTATCAAAAACACAAATGAATAGATTTTGGAATTTATACAAAGAAAATTATTGTTTCAGAGCCAATTTGAATTTTTTGCTACCGTTGCCTCGCTTGGCGGAGGTATGTGCTCTCAGAGGGCTCTAGTTAGCATTATGTGATTATTACCTCTGTCAATGAGCTTATATTTTTGTCGAGTTTTTCTGTCTGTTTAACTATTTGTTTGTTTGTCTGACATCAAGATAACTCGAAAGTTATAGACGGATCCTTACAAAATTATTAACAAAGATGGATAGGTATGTTAAGAGCAAAAGATGATTACTTTTTTGGCAAAGATCGATTGAACTGTTTGTTCATTTGTCGTACACCTTGTTTCTTAGTACTACAACTCAAACAAGTTTTGGATGGGCGTACACGAAATTTCATAGAATTGTTAGCTACAGACAGAGAAAGAAACGGAAAGTCTGATCATCACAAAAATGTAATTATCTTGTACATTTCTATTGTTTTTTTTTTCTAATCCCACAGAGTTCCGTTGAAAACATTTTGAGCTATGTTGAAAAGAGGTTTTTCAGTAGAGAACCTGGTAGATTGGCCACCACTGAAATTTTTTCATCTGTTTGTCTAAGTATTCCGAACGATTTATGAAAATTTCAATAAAATCCATCTACAACTATTTTTCGTTTTGCAGCTAACAGGATAATGACCTGATCCAAAGGAAGCCATTCCTGATCGGCGTGGTATTAAGGATAGACGATGAGGATTCCAAAACGCGGAATGACACTGTGTTACATAGAGGCTGTTGAGAAAAAGAATAAGCATTGCCTTTTAATCCTGTGGAGACAGAGCTTCATATGAAATTGGATTGCTTTACGTATATAAAAATATAATGGAAAAACTAAGACATAATTTTAAATGAAAATTGTGCATGATGTAGTTTGCGTGTTGCTATTTATGGGAATGCGAACATTCAAAACATTAATTTAATTATTTTTAAATGCTGCTATGCTGAATTATATAATGCTATTTGCATGTTAGTGACAGCTCTACATATATGACTCATTATACTCATAGTTAACCGTACCCTGATCTGGTGAAGTTTGTGCTCATCTTGACAGCGATCGTATATTTTTACGTGGGTACTTATTATAGTAATGACTTAATTCTGTCTATATATACATCCTAGTAGAGTAAAACGAAAAAAAATTGAGACCGCGCGGTTGGCTTGATTTTCGGCGTTGGGCTTAATTTTTGGCGTTAAGAAGTTTTCCTAGTTTCACCTTGAATACTCGTAGATACATTTCTTTCAACTGTACCAAAAGAAAACTTGCAGAGGATTAACTATATTATTTTGAAAACTATATGTTAGAGTTATAAATAGGTACTTAAAAATAAGAGTGGCTGATATTTTTCTTCTAATAAGACATATGATCATTCGTGTACGTAATATGAAGTTACCAGAGGAAAAGTACAACGTTAATTCGCAAATTAGAGTAGTCAATAACATTATACTTACTATGAAGTCGAAAACGATAAAACAGCCACATTTTGCATATTTACATACGTTCCAACGTGTCCTAAAAATTCCACAAATATCCGTCCAGTGTTTTGGGTGCAAGAAAACAGTTACCGAAAATTCGAAACCTAGAAAAAAAGGAAAAGAAAATCAACCCCCAAAAGTGGCCCCTAAAGATATCAACCGACAATATACACCAGAGATCCCACAAAAAACCTGAACGTTTATTAAATCAAAACCTTTTCCTAGTAAATTCTATTGATTATTACAATAAGAAACAACTTGAAGTACAGAGTAAGTCTAGATCCACTCAAAAACTTTATCCTTGATTAGGGGCAAAAATCTCGAGGGTTACTCCAAAACCTGGAAGAGATAATCAGATTGCTCGCAAAATCGAAAAAATATGTTACTTGTGACAAGACTGACATATCTCGAAATTGTAATGATAAATTGTCCAGTAATTTTAACTTAATGTTGTTGACTATTGCAGACATAAGGGTTTTGCAGTTCTCGTTATTACATACTTCCTTCCTACGACAAGTTGTTTTTACTTCAATAATCAGTGGAATTTATTAGGAAAAGGATTTGATTTAATAAACGTTCAGTTTTTTTGTGGGATTTCTGTTGTACACATTTTTGGGGTTGATATATTTAGCGTTCATTTTTGGGGTCTATTCTCTTTTTTTTTTTTGCCAGGTTTCGAATTTTCGGTCACTGTTTTCTTACACCTAAATTGCTAGGCGAATGTACATACATTTTTTAGAATCGTTGGAATGTATATAAATATGCAAACTGTGTTTTTTTATTTTTTCGACTTCATAGTAAGTACAATATTATTCACAACTCTAGATAGTCAATGAACATTTTACTTTCCACTGTCAATTTTATAGTACATATATATGAATGATCATATGTTATATTTGAAGAAAAAATATTAGAGATTCTCATTTTACGTACCTATTTATAACTCTGACATATTCTTTTGAAAATATTATAGTTAACCCTCCTCACATTTTTTTTTTTTGATACGGTTGAAGGAAATGTATTTATTTAAGGGGAAACAGGGAAACTTCTTGATGCGAAAAATTAAGCCCAACGCCGGAAATTAAGCCAATCGCACGGTCTTAGTTTTCGGTGTTTTACTGTATTTGCATTTTATTACAGAAATCGTATGCCGACCGTCGCAAAGCACACCACTGCTAATGGATAAGCTCCCAGAGTGTCTTTAGCAATCAGTTAATGGTTGGATAAGTTTTGTGTATTCCGTAAATCTGAAGCCGTACTCACAGCACAGACAATTAAAATAATATTTTACTACACATTTAGACAGGGTGTTCAGAAACAACGGGTTCAAACTTCTACAATAAATAGGGACACCAAAACAAGCACTTTTTCGGGAAAACTGTAATTTCCTAACCTCGTTAAAGTTCGAGTTACGAAGCTTTAGAATTTCAACTTCAGACCGTTTGAGATCCCGTTCCAAACACACGTTATAAAGAAAAATGAAGAAATGTTGTGAAAACGAATGTAGTAAACCAATTATCGGAGACCATTTACAATGGAGCTGTTCGTCAGTACCTTCACGACACGTTTCCGAGGGAGGGGATAGTGTATCAGCGCGAGTTTTGGTGGGTTACCATGTGTACAGGCGCGGTTAGAGGATTCTCTGTTCACTGTAAGTAACCTCCAATTACGCACCGGCAAGCGCACTGGTTGCCGCTGCCACTGAGTCGGCAGGCGACACCAGCTCAAGTCTCTATTGTATCACACAAGGGTTCCCAGCTGGAACAGCTTGCTGACACTATCAATAATAGTCTGGAGGTATATCTCTGTATTCAGTGATCTCACTATCACTGGTATCGGGGAATACTTCACATTACACGGATTACTGGGGGTTCGCTAATTGATGGCAGTAGCACACAGATTTACACGATATCCAATATATTTGTTGTTCAGTACACTTTTCTCACTGGCAGTATATTCTTGTAGGCTATAGCGACTAGCTACGCTATATCAACATTGTGCTACTCTGCCAGGCACTATATGTAGAGTCTTAGTGCAATACATCGTGCGATACACTGTTATTAGCGCACTATGCAAATGTCTCTATGCACAAGCACTCTTCAGATTAGACCTTTAAGGTGGACAGGTCTTCTGTCGGTACGTTTTAATGATCCACATCGCAAGCATCGACCGGATGACAGACCGGCTGCAGTGGTAGTCTGTTTGTCCCAGAACTGATGGTGGCTTATATTACCTCATGCGGGTGTGTCACATCTTTGGTTCATTGGCGTCTGTACAATAGGGCGAAATCATCCAATGGCATGGCCTGCAAGATCTCCACACCTCAATCCGTTTGATTTTTTTCCGGGGCTACATGAAAACTGGTGTATGAAACACCTCTGGAGTCCGAAATGGAACTGGTCGATCGCCAGGATCGGTGTCGAAGCTGGCAATATCGCTGAATATCGAAGAACGCTGTCCCGTGTGTCGTACTCATTTCAGAGGCGTTTGGTCTGCACTGAAGTAAATTGTGAATATTTCGAACAGTTATTGTAGTTTGTTTTGGATAATTCCTTCAGTACATTTGTTCCACAGTATTCTTTCATTTTCCACTATAACGTCTGTTTGAAACGGAATCTCAAATAGTCTCAGGTTGAAAGTTTAAAGCTACGTATCCCGAAAACTAACGAGTTTTAGAAATGACGGCACTCCTGAAAAATTGTTTGTTTTTGGTGTCCCAATCTACTGTAAAAGTTTGTACCCATTGTTTCTGAACACCCTGTATTTTATATATACGTACAGTGTATCGGGGCAGTAGATCGTTGTCTATGCAATTTTCATTAAATCGAAGATGACTATTAATTTTGATTAATTCCCAGTTCTTTTTTTCAACACTTCGATACTTCGACTTAGCTTCCAAGTGCATACGTTCTGGATAATGACAGACAACTAATACAATAAATTAGCGGTGTGCGCCGCCATGTTGTAGAAGAGAGGGAGCAACGTTTCGAACTTTATGCGTTCATCGTCAGTCATCACGCTAATTACTGTAGCCAGGAGCTCTGTCGAATATAATCTCAAGGAGTACGCTCAGGGCTGCCAACTAGTGATTATACAAAGTAATATTGTAGAAAAGAGAAAGACAGGTTAAAAAATTTATGAGAACGTTCTAAAAGTTACTGAACACATTATTTCAAAATAAAAAGATCAGTTGAGCTTCTTTGACCATTGAGCAGAAGGGTAGTGATGTATCTATAAATATTGACTCCAGTAACGTCAAATCAGTCTAAGAGCACTGGGGCAGAAGCTTAAAATTATCAGATGAATTTGGATAACCCTTATTTACTATATATAGGATCAAATATTTTATTTGGAAATTGGAAGCACTTTTACCCTGTACCATATGAAACGTCCTGCTGTTGTGAAATCCTAACTTTCATTTGCTTCTTCGTTTTTCCGTAGTAAGAGAGAGAGAACACTTTCTGCACTGATAATTCTAAAGAAGTGAAAAAAAAACAAATGAACAATATTGCACAATCCTAAATTTAAAGAAAGATCCTAGAGAAATAGTTGGATTTAAAATTACTCACGCTTACACGAGGATAAAGTTGAAAGTGGATAAGACTTTTTCTTTATATCAATAAAACATAGACAATTGAAGCGCTCCGCGAGCGCATATCTTCGTCGAGCACTCTAACATTAAGAAAAAATTCAAATTTATCCCGAGATCAGGATTTCGTTTTTATCATAACCAATCTTTGGTCATTTGGGCCTTTTGAAATTAATAACAGTTTTTATAATTGTACTGGAGATCCGCCAATAACTTTTTGAGTTATGTTCTGACAAACACAGAGACGAACATATGGTCAAATGCACACACTAACTAACCGATCATCAGCAAAATATTGGTAAATATGCGCTTCTAACTTTTCTAACAATTCCTACAAATTTCATAAAGATCCGTCCGTAATATTTTGAGTTATGTTCCGAAGAGCATAAAAATAAGCATGACAAGCAGACTAACAGAGCATCAGAAAAATTTGGTCTGTTTTCACATCATTTAAAACAACTTCTGCAAATGTTAAAAACATCCGTTAATAATGAGTTATGTTAACGAAAAACAATAGTTTCACAAACAAACGGGTAAACGATCTTCACTAAAAGTTAATCATCTGCTCCTTCTAACATACCTAGCATGCCTTGTATACTTTATAAAAATCCGTCTACATATCTTTTTGAGTTATCTTCATGACAGACAGATCAACAGCCAGCCTTCTCCAATCTAAACATAACCTTTTATGGAGGAGGAAATAAACAAGCAGTAGACATGCACTAAATTATGAATTTCAGAGTACGAAGACACGCTTACCAGCCGTTGCATCAGTCAACGCGAGTATTCAAACCTTCGCTTCAGAAGGGATATCCGAATTAAAAAAAAAAAGAGAATAATACAATATTCCGTATTCAGTCTTGTACTCCCAGAGGCAGTAACTAACACTATAACAAAGAGATAAAATCGCGTAGTGAAATGTTCAAGCACAGCTGAAATACTTTGCAGATATTTACACCCACTGTGCTCGAAAATTAACTGCCACTCCGGCGTTACCGAATTGGCAGTGTATATGTTAAGTAGTATTCCTGCCGCTTTCAAAGAGCAAGTTTATAAAAATTCATAAATTTACACCTAGGCAAATGCTTAAAATGATGGCTGTTTTACCAGTTTATGATCATATACCCGAAACGTTTCGACGTATTCAACGTTGTAAAAAAAAACGCTTGCAGTAACTGGGGGGATTTTGTGGATAGATCAATTGAACAAGCTGGAATACTCACTTAAAGGCCAGCAAAGTATTGCCTACCCCATTCAAAGCGTGTTACCTCCAACACTTTCAGAGCCTAACTTAACTCCAAGCTACGTAAAAAGCGTCTCCACAAGCGCGTATCATTGCGTAATGACGTATTTGGGTGTCAGCAAACACTGCATATACTGTATGTAGCTGATGGTGTATATGTACAGACAGTACAGTCTTCAATGCTATTTCCTTCCAGTGCTAATGGAATTGTTTATTTAGCTTCAGCGGACCGTCTGGCAGTGTGGCTGGAATATCTGGCAAGCTGATGCATTTGTAGCAATTATGTGCTAGCTAATCCACGAAGTTACACAACTTTCGGCCTTCCTATTACGGTAAATTAGAGCTTATCAGCTACTGTACCCAGTGCGTGCAAAGTTCGTCCACAGCTTCAACATTCTTCGTCGCATTTCAATATCTTCGGGTAGTTTCAGTGGAAGTTTGAAGTCAAAATGCTCAGTTGGCTCGCCAAAAAGGTAGATCAAGTCTTCGCAGTGTTGCATGTCTGTGTATAGAGTTTGAAACAGAGAGAGTATAGTTGGTTGAATTTAGATCTTTTGGTACTATAAAACTGAAGTAAACGATGATATTTAGCTTGAAATAACGGCTCGACAGTTCCCACAGCTCACTTTCGTTTTATAGTACCACTATTCACTTCTAGAATCATGGATGATTTTTTGATTTTAGAGACAAGAGGATGGAAATACTGCAGATAAAAATGGTAACATGAATTCTTCTACAGAGTAACTTCCGTGATGCATCAGAATCGGAATTCATTGCAACTGGTTCAGTTCTAGCGGTATAGCAATGATGAAGCACAGCAGAGGATTCATCTCAGAATGAAGATGAAGTGATAGAGGAAAAAGCCCTAGAGAAAATACAGTAGATTCTTGGACTGCTGTTAGCACAGCAGCTAAATAATATCGTTTTATAGGAAAAGAAGAACTGAGAAGAAAATATCAAACCGGTCCAGCAGACTCCGTTTCACCCATTTAGGTTTGTCTCCTGAAGATCTTGGCGACAGATTTGCATTTGCTCTATCTTTTCACAACGGTTCTGGAGATGGTTTGCCCAAAATTAGACTATTTTTGGCACTAAATGTGGAGACAGAACTGTTGAAAAGTCGTAATCTCGGCAACGCATTTGATACACACTACAGTGTGGCTTAAACCTAACCTAAAATAGGTTAGTTTAGGCTTCTTGGTTGTGCTGGATATTTTCTCCCGTACGAAAACAATGGGAACAACAAAGTCATAGGATAACATGACAACAAAGTCATAGGATAACATGTCTAGTAAGTTGCTCATCCACCATGTTAGTAGCCGACCACTTGGCACTACAAACGTTTGTGTGTGTGTGTGTGAAAACTAGCAGTGCTAGAAAGCCGTACATAGGCTTAAACTGTAGGCTAAGTAGTGCCGCACCATCCCTGATAATGACCATCCCTTTTTTTCATGTTTATAGTGAAAAATGTGTAAACCACTACCATTTGTTATTCTATCTTTTTCGTCACCCCTTTTTGCCATCCTTTTAATGATCAAAATCACTGTACTACCGTTAAAACACGAGAAAACTAGTGAAGTGAAAATGTTGAACTAAGAACACAGACGCCATCTTTGATTCGATAAGGAAGCCTATTGCTGCGTGATATTTTCACTTTTATCGGTTTATCAGGCTAGCTATAAGTAATTTGAAAATAGGCTGTTCCTATCAAATTCAGGCTATATGATCACGAGATACGAATGTGACAGGAAATCGACGCGAAATATAAACGAAAATGTAAAGAAACGAGTTCATAAGTGCGCGAGCGGCGTCATTCATTTGAATGAAGGTCGGTTTTATGTGTGGCCAGCAACAGCACAAGTTGACTCATGGCTCGTGTTCATTTTAGTGATTGAGCGCGTTGAAATGAGGGATGTGTGAACTGGCCCTAAGATAAACTAAGGTTTGGTAGTCATGGTTAGGTAAGGTTAGGTATAGTTGGGTAAGGTTCGGGGACGTTAGGTAAGGTTTGGTTAGGCAATTAGGTTAGCTAACTATGGGGTCGCCGGTAATTTTTTCCCACAGAAAAACAGGTAAAAGTTTCCTTTAAGCACATTTTCTTTCCTTCCATATAATTTTCTATGCAGAATCCGAATCTTGAAATCCGTTTTTGGCGGTCGGACCTAGTTTTCTAGTTACGACCCCCACATGGGGGGTGGGGGTATATTTCCGTCATTTATAGTGCGGTCGTTATGAATCTGGCGCAGTAGCTATATTATGTAATATTGAAATTTTTAAACATTTTATTCCTGGCAATGTTTCGATTTCCGCAATATTTTTTAAGTTATAGAACGGTGTATGTTAGGCTAAAAAACGTATGTAGAAGCTGTTCTTTTACACTCTGCCATCGCCGGGTATTTTCTCCCATAGGAAAACAATGGGAACTTCAAAGTCACATATCTCAAAAAGTAGAGCCGACCGCCACAAACAGATTTCAGATTCGTGATCTGCATGTAGAAATGAGCAGATTAAGAACAAATATATATGTATATATATTTTCGAATGTGCTTAAAGGAAACTTTCAGCGAAAAACAATGGGATCTTCAAAGACAAATATCTCAAAAACTAAGCATTAGCAACGGAAATGCCATTCATGAAAAAGTCTTGAAATCAGGGTTGGTATTAAACCCCCCCCCCAAAAAAAAAACCCAGCCGGTAGTGTTTTTTTTTAAATAAGCATTTTTTGAGCAAATGAAAGCTGGATAGCAGTGAATATCAGTTAAAATATGCTCAACACTACACTACTAATTCATATATGACATTATACTTGCTTCTACACTTTAAAAATATGTTTAGATGTCCTCTGTAAAATGTACTGGAGAGCCAAATATATATAAATTAGCCTAGCTAAATAATTCCGAACAAAATGCTGATAACTTCAAAGTTCAAACTAATCAATGAAATGTATTTATTAGTTAGAACCACAACTGTCAAAGCATATTATGGATGGACAGCTTTATTGAATCATTAGTAACCTAGGTGTATAATTATCGAGGTATATTACAAGTTTGCCATCTGAAGCTTCTACAAATGTAGTTGTTGCATAAGTCCGAATTAGGCTACAAAGATTGATGTGTTATTAGATTATATTAGATAGGCGGTAGTAGACGAACCAATAGGCCCATTCCCAAGAGACACCGGAACTTATGTCCCGGCCCTCTATGAACTATTGCCATTATGCTAGTAGGATATAGAGGACAGGAGAAAAGAGACAAAAGGGGGAAAGAGTCCCTGCCAAAGAGACGATCATGAATCTACGCCACCACGAGCAAGAGCCCTTAACATGCGGAGCTTAGACACATCGATCAAACTGTGTGGTTGGAGCGGAAGAGAGACAACGACGGATTAACACAGCACAGCCACTCATGAGCATTTAATCTTATAAACAATGTAAATAAATACAATTGCAAATAAATTTATTCAGTAATTGGGCTGAAAAATCTAGCTACTGGCGCTTTTAGAAATGGTACACATCGCTCACAGTAACAGCAGTGACTGCCTCAAGCGATGTGCGTCTCAGTGGGCCACAGAAGCATGGCTCTATTTGGCGCCCATCGCCTGCTCTACAAATTGCAGGCATTGTGGGCGGTTTGTACATGTTTCTGCCACAGACTTTTTTCACGCTGTACTGAAAGAACTAACCTCTGTCGAACTGCACACAAGCTCTCACTTTGCTGGCTGCTTTAGCAGGGAAGAAATGCAATATTGAACCTATCACCCGTGCGGTAAAACGCGCAATAGGAGCTATCGCGGCCAACGTGTTAACTATTCACTATAAGTGCAGAAAAATCAAAAGGGGTCACTTAAAATTTGAGAGGGGCGCACTTCAGAGTGGAGGGGGTAATGAGTAGCAAGCCACCAGGGCTAACTAGATTGAACCTTTTTTCATGAGAGAAAATTTGAAACCACTTTTCAATGTCTCATGTTTGGTGCCCTACCGTAAACTGTAAACGGGGACCTTTGTGACGCGGGAACAACCGAGGACCTTTCAGACGGTTTTTGTTCTTCATGCCCTGTTGCCGTAAGTGTCGCCTGATGGTTGAACTGCAATCAGCATCTGTCAGTGCATTCTCTGTCTTGAGAAACAACACGTTTAATTCTCCTACTCAATGCAGAGAAAATTTTTGTCGATCTACCACAAGGTTTTGCTGTTCCACAACTCTCAGTATCCTGTAGGAAGTTAAAAGTCAAAGTTTTACTGCAGTGAATCTCAGCTGCAATTGCACGTTACAACAAAGCCTTACTAATGCAGTTGAACATTCGAACATGTTCTAATTCGGAGAGTTTACTTGCTTTGGGCAAGTAATTTTTAACAGATGTTTACCAAGATTACAATATATGCCTAGGAAAATAAAAAACTGGCAAGGTGCACTAGTGGGGGTAGAGTTTGTTTATAGTTGAACTAAACTGGAATACAGTCATTAGGACAGGTTCATACAAATGTAAAATTAACGAGTTCGTTCTACTATATGTTTGGCTAACGTATTGAATCATCGTCTACAGAACAATGTTAGTAAAATGTTAGCCGTCAAATCAAATCCTGAGTAAGTGCCGCTTGCAAAGTTCCTGCAATCCGTGCGAATGGACTGAATTAGATCTCAACTTTTTGCCTCGGGGTTGTTTTATCGGAGATTCTAAAGTATTCGGTTGTAGGGCGGTGGAAACTTATTCACTTGACAGTTGTGAGAACTCGCCTTAGCGAAGAAAAATAAGTGAGATGATTAATAACTACAGATCATCTCGCTTGTTTTTCTTTTTCTGGGAAGTTGGATTGCTCGCATCCTTCCCAGTCTTTCCAGAAAATTTCAGGCCGAGCACGGGTGAGTGAGAGCTCTTTAGTTCTTCTTCAGTTGGATTGATGACGGACTCAGGGAACAAGAAGCGGTTGATTTTCAGTGGAAGTTTTCGCCAGAATTCGCGGACCTGCACAGATATGAGTAGTGACGGAAAAACATACGCGTTGGTTTGAAAATAATGCTAACAAATGTTAAATAAGTACTTGATTAAGTACTGAGCTGTAAGAATTCAAAGAAATAATGTTCAAAATCTTGTGTGTTAAGTGTAAAGTCTGAAATGCAGCCTTTTATTACCAATCCTTAAAACTGAGGTCAACAAGACAAACAGCAAGTTGGCACTTAGAGTATAATAAGGGTGAGCTCAAGCGTCACTCAAATCAACGCGTTCACTCATCTACTCGTCTGAATGTTTTGTACCGTTGTTGGCAGCACAACTTTGTGTACGCCACACAAACTTATTGAATTGATTACCGTCGAATGAGTTGACTTTCCAAGTGTCGCTAGACAAGTTACGGATATCTCCCTAGCTTTGGAGTTAAGTAAAACTCTGGAAACAGTGTCCGTTTCTGCTATTTCTAGAGCATATATAATAACACTTGCGGACCAGTGGATAAGCGAATGCGTTGACATGAATGTCATGTGAACGCACCCTTAGATGCCTCTCACAAAGTAAATCGTTAATTTTGTCTTGGAACTTGAATTCCATTACGACTAACACAGTTTGTCCTGCCTCAAATAAAATTGTGACCGCAGTTAGTTAGAAATTCCGTATCTCCCTAAATGTTAGAAGAAGGCTTATCAATGCAATATGGTGAAGGAGAACTATTACATACCTCTTTCTTGGGATCAGTTTCATCCATTTTCAGTTCCTTATTAATTAGGAGTACTCCTTCGTAGTCGGCTGTGAATGGCTTCCAGTGAAAGGTGTCATCATCAGGAGTTGGATTTCTGCAAGAATACTGTTATTAGTGATCTTATGTAATCCCTTCAGCCATTTCCTCACTGCTGAAATTTCCAAGTACCCTGACAGGTGTAATTTTTAATGGCAGCGAGACCTAGCGCAATTATATTATAGCCAAACGCACGGATCATTAGGAGTGTAGAGACTATCGGGACCTTCCCAATAATGATGAAATAAATTTCAGAAAATAATAAAAAAACACTTCTACTGACAGCATTATATGCAGCTCCTGTACGCAATGACTGTGCTGACTTAATTCTTCATTTCATCACAGTCGCGCTCTGAATAATAGGTAGCTATACAGTATATTTGTGTCATTCTTGATGTTTGTTTAGCCGCAACCGATTTTATTAAAGTGCTAAATTAGCGACAGAAAACGGGGACCCAACATACTTCAGGTGGGCTTGGCAACCGTCTTAAAGAAAATATGAGAGGGAGCTCTGCTAGGTGCCAATGAATGTGGTATCTCCAAAAGTATTATTTTCTTATTTTTCGAAAACAACATGTTGTTAACATCTTAATTGCTTTAGAAACACTGTCATTATGTGGTAACTAATTGAGTTTCCTTATGGCGATTTCATAAACTTTGCTGACCTAATATCATTTCCACAGACGCCGCGGCGCCTCTCGGGTCATTTGTTCCTTCCATCAAATTGGCACCATAGTTCTTGGTGACGCGAGGTCGACTGCAACTACACTTACTCATCTGGGGCCAGTGGGCCTATACCCGCCGCACAAACCAGTGCATGTGGGTTTCCTAGGTGAGGGTGTGGTCTAGGTTAACTTTACCTTTACCCGGTTGTTACTCTATCATATAACTTTAGAAACGCTATTTGCACAGTTGAAAATAATCGACTAATTCCTATAATGAGAGAGCACGATACATATCAGTTTATCACAAAAAACTGAGAACAGAAAACTCTGATAGTGCTGGGATAACAAGACAATGTAATTCTGTTTCAGAATAATAACAAAGAGTTATGGTGCTAAATTAGGAGCGCCAAATTATTTCTGCAACGTATAAATAAATATTAACATTATGAGGTTAGAAACGACACGATAGCCAAATGATATTATGGCGAGGTTAGAAAGGATGAGATACTTTTGTCACAGAAACTAAGAAAAAAACGCTATATTGCCTGGTTAAGAGATTTGAAAAATTTTTTGTTGGAATTAAAGAAATCTAATTAGAGTTTGTGATCAAGAATATAAAGTAATTTTATCAATTTTACTTACTTTCACCTTTGGTTCAAATATTTTAATAACTCATCTTGTGTTCCATTTCATACTTAATCTATTTTTTATCTGCTGGTCATATATAGATATAACAGTATAATGCTAGGCTTGCAGAGACAATGAACTACGCACAACACTCAGTCTACGGTTTTAAATATTTTGCCTTTTGTATTATGCTAGAACAGTTTTCTCTAGCTGCTTATCACGATCAATAATATTGGCAAGCTGAGAAATTTTGTGGTTATTACATATATACTAAGTTTATCGGCGGCTTCACTACACATGCATGGCCATAACCCTCTCTTTCCCGAGATTAAAGGATACCAGCTACCGTATCTACTGCGTAGTTAATCCATAATTTGCCATATGCATTATGTTACAGTAAATTAGAGGATATGTCAGGTTAAGTTAGAAGATATCAGTTACTGTACCCAGTGCGTGCGAAGTTTGTCCACAGTTTCACCATTTTTCGACGCATTTCGATATCTTCGGGCTCTGTCAGAGGAAGCGTAAAGACGTAACCTTCAGTTGGCTCACCAAAAAGGTAGATCAAGTCGTCGCAGTGTAGCACATCTGTGTGTGGAATGTAGGGTACAAGAAGACATATGTTAAACTTTATATTGTTTTGCTGCATGAAATGATAATAAAGAACAGTATGTAGCAGAAATAAAGGTTATCTCGGCAGTTTACTTATATACTGCCGCATGCACAGAGATGTGCAATGCAAATGAAAGAAATAAGACCAGAGAACCATTTTGAATAAAAGAATCATGAAAATTTTTCACGGCTGACATTGCCTGTGAATAATATAAAACTAAACGTGCGATGTCTGTATGTAGGTATTTCTAAGTCAAGGACATTAATTTGTAATTTTTTATCATTGTCGGCGTTCATATTCAATCATCAATGATAGAATGTTAACTTATTCTTAACTGCCCATAAAATCATTTTTGAGCTTTTAATTGAACTCCACATCGATTTTACCAACACAGGACAAAATTATCACACTCTATATATAATATAACGAAAAAAGAACTCATCATTTCATTAGATGAGAGGCATTGAGCGCAAAAATCTTTACCGAAAATACTTTCATTGTTTCGGTAATACAATTCGAGGGCTTAGAGCCAGAAGTGGCTATATCCATTTTTTGGCGAATTTGGGTTCCACGGACCAAGTGGGTGCCCGTGAGGCATATTTTTAGCGTCACAAGTGTCTATACCATGTATCTTCATTACGAAGAGATATGGCATAGACACCTGTGACACTAAAAATATACCTTACGGCCACCCACTTTGTGAGTGGAACCCGATTTCGCCAAAAAATAGACATAGCCACTTCTGGCTCTAAGTCCTCGAATTATTATATTGTACTATAAAGTGCCCGCGCTGTCGATAATGACAGCGAAGAAATTGTGAAAACCCGTCTTGTGTTGCTCGTAGCATCATCACAAAGATATTAAAACAGAGCCCTACATGTATAGAAGGGAGCTTCCTATCTGGGTAGTGCCGCGTGTTGACGGGTCATGCATTTTATGATTTGTCAGGTTACCACCTACTTATGGTAGACGGTTGAGCTCCCTTCTATACATGTAAGGCTCTTATAAGGAGCTTCAGTAGAGAAGGAGGGAGCCCTGCAGCCCATGCACAGATTCGCCAGCGAGTCAACCAGATATCTTATGACTGTGAGACGCGTTCATGATTCCCAATGATGGAAGTGACGGGGGAGCAGTGAGTTTCATGGGGGAGTAGCAGACAAACCGAGTTAGGTACTGATATGCGAGTGGTGTCTACGGCAACTGGCTGACAGCCATAAGAGACTCCTGAGCTTCGCGGCGAGGCTCCTGGCTCCCTCCTCTCTATAGAAGCTCCTTGGGCTCTTATTAACTTCCTTCCGTAAGATGCTGTGCAAAAATTATCTGCTAACTTGAATTAGGGAACCGTAGAGATAAACGTGCAAGGCTGAACAACACAAAGCTTTTTTTTTCGGTGATACGCAAAAGTGATATTTTTTGCCCGCAATCGATATTGCTTCTAATAAATACGGAGCTCTGTATCCAAAGTACTCGAGGGTGGCACATAACGCGGACTCGGAAAATTTTTCCTGAGGAGATAATTTCTCGGAGTAATTATAGAGGAAGGCGACATCATCGAAATTTTGCACGGCGGTCTGCGGGCGGGCCACTTCATGGTGCGAGCTGACTGGATTGCTGGCTGATTTGTACGCTGGCAGGCTGGAATTGGTGGCGTAGATGCAAGCTGAGATTTGGTGGTACAATCGTGCTCTTCTTTTTTAGCATTAGCTGCAAATAGCGTTCACATGAAAAAGATTTTAGATTTCCAGTTTTCGGTGCGCTGGGTCTAAGTGGCATTCCGTATCCAGGATGCAACATTCAATAAATATTCATCCCTTTCTGATCTCTGAACGATAATTGTTTGTAAGCAGGTGCCGCCAATCTAGTCACGCTTCTCCAAATCTCTGCTGATCGGGTGCTGGCCGAGCCATTGAGTCTCTTAACTAAACTGTCCTCGAGAACAGAGCTCATCAGAACGCCGCTTCAGAAGGCTGCCATGAGACAGCCACCGCGCACTCATTTTTGGTCCCATTGCCGAGGTCTAATGCCGTCTCCCTCTATACTTACTCCGAGGATTATTTGTTTTGTCGAAAGAAGAACTCAAAATATGGAGAAAATTATTTGCTGCGGAGAAATCCTCGCAGTAAGTATAAACTTACTCCGGGGAGAAATCATCGTGGTCTTTACGCGCTTGCTAACCGCTCATGAATATGATACCAGTTGCCTCGATAATTACCAAAATAACAAAATAAGAGTATCAGCTGAAGTTTGAATGAAGGAAATCTCAGAAAAGAGTATACAACACGATGGAAGAGGTTGTCTAGAGAAGCCGTATGCATCTACATCGAGTGGACTTCAACGTTGTCAAAGAAAAACCGGGATCAGATATACTGTTCGAGTGAAAGCATCTGCAACCTGGATTACGTTCTGCCTATCAGTTTTCTACGAAGCTTGGCAGGACGGTCCTTGCTAACAATTAGGGTTGCCGCAGAAGTTAGAAACCCAATTCAGGTTCTGCGCGCGGCGAATCCAAATGTTACTAGGGTTTCTACTGTGCTTATTAGCGAAAACATCAGTGTCAGGGTCATAATCTGAAAACCAAATTTATGGTGGTACAAATACCCAGGGACGTAAAGTCTTTGATTTACATTCAAGTCAGTTATGAACTAACGCAGCTCAAAACCCCTAAATTTCAACTTACAATCCCTTGCAGTTGGAAATTCAAACAATGGAATTTTCGTGACTGGAGATTTGTAGTCAAATCGATAGACGAAGATATTTTTATTCTCCTGTTGCGCCTCCTCGTCCTGCGCCATAACACGAGCGGTGGCGTCTGCATGATACCACATAAACCGGTCGCCCACCATCTGGTGACCAAAATAGAAGGCTGTAGTAGATGATTAGC
>LQNS02278171.1:19223739-19247189 GCA_001587735.2 Parhyale hawaiensis | reverse complement strand
AGAGTGGCATTTCCTCCAACTCAGGGGCTACCCAGAGCCCCAAACCCAAAGCCAGCTCATACAAAGAAAGCGGTGTCCGGTGGCCGGACAATGGGGGCGGCCTGATAACGCGCAGGCCACGCGCGTTGGCATCTATTAAATCATATATGTAATGGAGGCAACTATGAAGTGATGTAACTTAATCATTTGTTAAATCATGTATTGTAGGCAGCCATGAAGCGATGTAAAATAGTCGTCCACTAAATTATTTAACGTAGGCATTCATAAAGTGATTAAACATAGTAATCCCTTAAATCATCTAATGTAGGCAACCATGATGAGAAGTACCAGTAACATATACAACATGAAGTGACATAACGCAGACAACCATGACGTTATATAGTGTAGGGAACAACTAAGATATTCAACTTAGGCAGCCATGGAATGATTAAATTTACGCAACTATGAAAGTGATTCAACTTACGCAACCAGTAAGTGATGTAGTATAGGCAACCATGAAGTGATGTAATGTAGGCAGTCACAAAGGGTAGTAGTACCGGTATTCCTAGGTAGTAATGTGAAATGACATGGTGCAATTGTAGATGGTCCCAGTGAAGAAAGGTTGTATCGGCACCAAAATGTCATTTTAATGTCTTTTGACGGCTGTCCTGCTATCTTTTTCTAATAGTTATATAATTTTGAATTTGTAGTTCATGGCTACTACTGTGGTTTTATTCTGTAGTAATAGTGTGGTTTTATTCAGGGTTTCAGTATGATTGGGATTTCTTAATCTTCCTTCCCTTGCAGTTATAGCTTTTTGGGATGAGCTCTACCGAAAGCTCTATATAGATTAGTTACTGAGATTATGGCTTCAAACTTATTTGAATACAGGCGTAGCTTGTAACGGAAAAATAATTTGAATTTTATTATCCATGGCATGTACGCAGAACGTCAGAAACGACGAGGGATCACGTTCTTTTTTTTATGCTATTGTCTTAAATTGAAAAGGAATGCAGATAATGTATTTCATTTCCATGATCGTAAGGTGTAAGGAATACGTAGTAATGACTATATTCATGAAGTTTAAATTACCTCAATGAATGAAAAAGTCCATAGGAACAAATTCTGATATAATATTGCAATTATTAGTCTCTAAAGTGCTTTCTTAAAGCTAGAAAAATATATTATAGCAAGTTTTATATGCACAAGTTATCTATGTAATAACAATGGGTCTTACACTGTCTCACTTTGCATCATTGTTGTGACCGTTACTCGTGTCTAGTTCTAGGGCAGTGCCCTGATAATTTCGCGAAGGGATTGCCGCTTTCGGTGAGCGAACGGTTAAGAGGGTGAACGATGCAAGCTGCTTGTTCCTAATATTCACATGTGTCAGGGTTCTCTTGTGCGGATGATCCCTAATGGCTCTCGCGGGCCGTTCGGTTTGCAAGTTAACTAGACAGTTCGACGTGTTGAGACCCGGCGCGGCCTGAAACTCTGTTTATACATTTCTACGCCTAACGGCTCTAACTTTGGGCCAGTATTAAAATTTTTTCGCGAAAAAAGGATTTTACTGTTTTCTCCGAAAACTTTGACAAGATTTGCAAAAGATAATCAGTGGTCGACTAGAACCGTACACTCTACTTCTCCTTAATCACAATATACCAAAGACGCTAACCAGTGCATGTTGGTCTCCTTGTTAGGGTGTGCGGTCGAAGCAATTTTACTTTTACCTTTCTAAAAGCTTTTCGACTGTTCTTTGCTATTTGAAGTAGGATAGAATAAAGGTTTATTTTCCACACGTGTGCGCTCAGTAGCCAGAGCAGGGTCACTGTTGTAAAGGTGATAATGAAATAAGTCTGCAGAGTACTCGAAATATTTTTGCGCTTAGGCTGGATTGTCTTTTACTGCACAAAATGTATACAATGTAGGTTTTACCTGTTTTGACATTCGCAGCATCTTCGCGTAAGAGACGAAACGTCAGACGAATATAAATAAATTTGGTGCTCGCCGCCTTTTGCATGAGTGACATAGACGTTGAACTCAATAGTGAAACAAAAGTTAGGACAGCTGACTCTTCACTGCACAAATGTAGCTGTGTTTGACTATTGTATTCGAAAGGGTAAAAGAGGTTTGGGAGAATAGAAATTATTTTTAACGTTTCAAATGAACTGATTGGGCTCATACGGGTTCGTGGAGTTCTTACAAAAGCTTCGTAAAATGAAGAGTATCATACAGTGACACATGGGTGAAAGTATTGCGCTTTCCTCTTCATTTTGACATCTATATTGCATTTATATACTGTATTTAATAATGTATTTTGTCGAAGTAAGTCCCCTTCTCATAACTTTTTTAATATCTGTATGATGATATAACAAAATGTAAGCCGTGATATCGGTACATCTTCACGGAACTTTAAGTTATGCGTTTACTAATACTTTCCAGGTGTTTTAATTGACAGCAGGCCCTGACTATACGTGCTGTGATCTGCTATAGTTGACACATTACCGTACCGTGTTACTGACACAGACATCACCTGTTCCAAAACGCCTTATCAGCGCAAAGCAATCAACGTTGAGTCTCATTCGGTCATATCACATGGAAGATTCGTCACAGCTACTCTGAATAAAGAATCTCTTACAGCATACACTATAGTTTAGTTTTAACACTTTCTCCACCTTCCTAAATATTAGGCGACATCCACCAGTCAACTTTTTTAAAACTATGCGGGAATAAAATATGGTTATACCGCGAATTACTGTATTAAAATTAAAGGCTACGTTTCGGCCTAGAACGTCGGCCATCTTCAGGCATTAAAAGACAAAGTGTCATCTGTGAACATAAATGAGAAAATTAAATCTATATTTGTCACAACACAACTAAAATTTTGGAACTATCGTACTATTGCACTGTAATATTTAGGAAGGTGGAGAAAGTGTTAAAACTAAACTGCAAAGTGAATGCTGATATTCAATTCCTAGCATACACTATAGTAACTCAATGTTTCGTGGTCAATATTATATTCTTTATTAGGGACTAACCGCAAAATATCACGCGTTATCATACGTCTGCTAGCTTAGACAACTAGCCATTCAGTTTGTTAAAATGAGTGGTAAACAAACATAAAGTGATTCGATCCGAACCAAAAGAAAAGGAACGAGTTTGTTATCCTCATTGATGAAAATTTATAAAGATCGAGAGCACTCTGAGAGTGCATACCTCCGCCAAGCAAGACAGCGGTAACGAAAAATTCAAATCGGCTCTGAAACCATGATTTTCTTTGTATCAACACCAAAATCTGATTACTTGTGCCGTTTGATAGCATTAATTGTGTCTGTAATTTTCTTGAAGATCCGTTCATAGCTTTTGGAATTATGCTGCTAACAAGCATTTTACCAAACATAAGTCAAACACACAAACAGACTAACCGATCATCACCAAAATTTGATCAGTTATGTCTTTTAACACTAATAACAATTTCTAAAAATTTCACAAGGATCCATCAATAATTTTTGAGTTACTGCGCTAACAAACATTTTAACAAGCATAAGTCAAACACACAAACGGACCAACTGATCATCACCAAAATTTAATCAATTATGTCTTTCAGTATCACCAACAATTTTTGAAAACTTCATAAAGATCTATCCATAACTTTTTGAGTTATTTCACTTACAAACATAAAATCAAACACAGCAACAAATAAACGAACGGACAAACACAGCAACACAAAAACTTCTTCATTCACTCTCCGTAATGTACCTAAACAGTCATGTAAATTTCATGAAAATCTGTCCATTACTTTTTTGAATTAGAGCACTAACAAAACAGAAGCCGACAAACAAACAAACGGATGGCCGGATCTTCACCAAAAGTTAATCATTTGTTTCTCCTAATACACCTAACAATCTCTGTAAATTTCGTCAAAATCGGTCCATAACTTTTTGAGTTCTCTTGATGGCAGACAGACAGACAGACAAACCCGACGAAAACATTACCTCCTTGTCGGAAGTAAATACATAGTAATTAAGGAAAGAAAGTAAATTCCGACTTACGCTGAATGTAGATTGCACCTTCATCTCTAGTGACGCCGATCATGACGTCGACTTTTTGGTTACGATATTCTCTCACAAGAACTTCTGGCTCATCATCAAGAAAGTTTTCGTGTACCCGAGGGGCCATCAGCAAAGGAAGGAAGCCCACTTTCTGAAAGGGAAAATTATGTGACGCTTCTGAAGCAAAATTATACTCTCATTGCTTTGTGGAACTGATTGACAAAATACTTCAAATGAAACGGCACTGATGCGGCTACTGCTAGTGATATATAGAGCATGAGAAACACTACAGTTTCAGACCAGAGTGACTCTAAGAACAGTATGACTTTGATAGATGGAAGAGAGTTATTAACACTTGAACAAGGAAATAGATAGATAATGAGAAATACCACAGCTTTGGTTGTAGCCGATTCAGAAACGTAAAAAAGTCCGATAGCTCGAAATAAAAGACCAACACCAAAATAGGCTGTAATCGGCTGAAGTTTCAACCATTATAAGTACTGGCTAGCGAAAGGTAAAAAAATTAAATAAAAAAAAAAAATCCTGTGAATGTAACGTAAAAAATTAAAGAAGACCCAGTACTTAAATGTATCTCTCACATCAAGATAATGCTTCATTATAGTATTAAAGTTACCATCAATTCACAAGACGAAAAAGTTGTGTGAGCCCTTACCTGGCATTTTTCATTTAAAGTAAACTGAAAAGAAAAATCCCACAGTTTATCAGCAATGACGCAACTATTTTCTCAGTAATAGTTACAGTACATTCATTGTAGGTTCGTTTTAGAGTTTGTGTTGTTTACAGAAGACTTGATTTTCACCAGGTAAGTTTCTGATTGTTTGTAGACATAACGTCGTTCTCCACTCGACAGCGACGAGAGGGAGCTTCATAAAAACTTTAACTAGCTCTCTGAGTTGCCCCCAACCTGGCATATGAGCCGTCATATGGCAGCTGTTCGGTGATCCCCGTCTGATATCATCGCACTGAACGCCAAACTGACGGTCAAAACCAGTGAACGCGAATCCATTGGACATTATGAGCTGACACACACAAAAGAGAGAGGTATGAGCACGCACACCATCAGTGCAAAAGAGCTCAAAACACGCACACCATCAGTGCAAAAGAGCTCAGAAAATGCACGCCATCAGTGCTTAAGAACTCAGAACACGAAGACCATCACTGCAAAAGAGCTCAGAACACGTACTCTATGAATGCAAAAGAGCTCAGAATGCGCACACCATCAGTGCCAAAGAGTTCAGAACATGCACACCATCAGTGAAAAAGAGCTCAGAACACGCACACCATCAGTGCAAAAGAACTCAGAACACGCACACTATCAATGCAAAAGAGCTCAGAACACGCACATCATAATTGCAAAATAGGTGAGAACTCGCCCATCATCAGTGCATAAGAGCTCAGAACAAGCAGTAACTGGAAAAAAGCCCCGCTTTCTTTTTATGCTATATTTGAGAGCTCTATTCATGATGTGAACACAGCATGTATAAGTAAATTAAACTATATCGTACTAAGCTAAATTTGACCTAATATTTGCATGTGCAAACGTGTGTTGTAAGAACCCATGAAATTGGTTATGTGAGGTGAAGTTAGATTTAGCTAGATGAGCTTAGGTTGGTGATCATAAGTTAGTTGAGCTTCGGTTAGGTAATGTAAAGTTGGGATAGGTAAGGTTAGTTTAGGTAAGATCAGATAAAGTGAGATCAAAATAGGTGAGTTCAGCTAGCTTAGGGTTAAATGACTAAAGTTATGTAGTTTGGGTTAGTGAGGACTGCGAGGTTGGGTTAGGCTATGCTATGCACAAGAGCCGAATTTTTAGATTTTGAACTTGTTCCCAATCCAAGAATCGGATATCACGGGTTATCTATATTCTAAAAGCAAAGAGCGTAACGGGAGAACTCACGGGAAACTAGTACCGGTATCAAAAAGTGACGTCTTTAATTAATCACGTCAATATCGACGAACGCGCAAGCTAAGCAGCGTATATGAGTATTTCAATAAATTTCGCCTGAAAAATTGTCATCAGTTCCGAATTTCAACCCTTGAGCTAATGGATAAAAGGAGAGAATATCTACTATTTGAACCAGAAACAGTTATATGTATTACCAATGAAACATGCAGTGAAGGCTGGAGGAAACTTTCACTGCACTAGAGGCAAAATTTTGGCCGGTATGGCCCCTGATTCATCTTCTTTGAAGTGAAGCCTCATTTAAACTTCGTATTTAACAAAAACAGAGTTAAACATATCACCTTATATGTTTTACTGAATTCATGCAATCTTCCGCTCCTCACTGGCCAGTTACAAGAGTTGCACCCATACACAAAACACAGTAAGACGATTGTCGTCAAGTAAAGAAAGTTTGAGCAATAAATATTCATATGGGTTCCCTCGCGTCACTAATATAACTCTGAATGCATTTTTCGTTAGGGTTACCAACCCAACTTATGAAGGCCTTAGGTCCGACCCCTCAAATATACGCCACTGGTATCAAAACTGTACAGTTCAAAAATTTGCTGGATTCTCATTTAAGGAGAATACCAGATAGACCAGCGGTCAGAAGTTACGTGCACTGTGAAGATAATTCGCTGCTGGCTCTCTCTTTGGTTTCAAACTGCGGTACCGCAGAAGATACCCAGCAGAGTGACTCCACACACGTAAGGTGATG
This sequence comes from Parhyale hawaiensis, assembly GCA_001587735.2. Lineage (NCBI taxonomy): Eukaryota > Metazoa > Arthropoda > Malacostraca > Amphipoda > Hyalidae > Parhyale > Parhyale hawaiensis. The sequence continues at coordinate 19,240,477 of LQNS02278171.1, read as the reverse complement.
TGAGAAACGTCACCTGCACTTCTTCCGAAGACTCTCAAGGTAAATCAAGGTAATTTGGCTACATGCGATGCGGTCACTTCTAGATTTATTTTAGTCCCAATGAGTCGTCCCGTTATACTCATTGCTTTCTGGACCTATTAGATAAAAATTGCTTGAATATGAAAAGTTAGGTAATTACACAATGATTGAAACCATCAGCAAATTTTAGGTGGGGGAGGCCTGCTTCTCTCTTATTTAATGACTGTTATGAAAAAAAAAACGTTCAGTTATCGTTAGCTGACTGCCGGACTCCCGGTTGCCCGTGTTTACAGGAGCATTCCCCGATTACCTAAGACAGTGAAGATCATGGAATAGAGAAGATAGTACACCTATAGACTGATATTGTTAGTGACAGCAAACTGTTCCTGCTGGGAACCCCTGTATGCCACATTAGTGACCGTGCCGGCTGACGTCTGCCAATACAGAGAGCAGTAGAAGGCAGTCCACGCTGTACGCCGCATATTTGGAGATTCCAATTAAAGACGGCGAGGAGACCCAAAAATGCGCTGGCACAAAGTTAGGTTAGGCGAAAAAAGTTAGGAGCTCGTAAGGCAGGTTAGAAGAAGCTAGGTAATGTTATGTCAAAATAGGTTGTGTTGAGTTAGATTAGGCTGCATTGGAAAAAGCTAGACTAGGTTAGGTAAGGGTAGGTAAATGCAGCATAGTATAATGTAACTTATTTTAATATAACTTGCTTCAAAATAACTTAGCATGGGTGAAATATGTACATTGTGAGATAGGCTGGGGCTTTTTTCCTCCTGGGGCTTATTTTCTGGTGTCTATTTTTCACCGGGGTTTTTTTCCTCCATTAACTTTTTTCCTATAGCTACCCAAACAAGCACACCATCAGTGCAAAAAGCCTAAGAGCACCTACATCTCCAATCAAGATTCGTAGTTTTTCTCTTATAATACAATAATAATAGTAATAATAATATTGAATCTGAGGGTAATATCCAAGAATCTCAAGACTGCCCTGCGTGAGCTGAAGTGCGGCCATCTCCATCCAGGAACCCTCCAGAAGAGCGCTCTGCTTGGAATAGCGCACATCATTCGCAAAGTGCTCTGAGCCTTAGGTCGCGGGATGTGACCCGGCGCCAGAGTGTAGAGCTAAACATCGCTCAACCGATCCAATTTGAGTCGTGAAATCCCCTCGATAATATTAAAAATTCTTATCTCGGTAGCTCCAATTTCCATTTAATAAATCGCATAATTAAGAAATGATTTCTAGCCCCCTTCGCTAGCTATTAATGAACTATAATGAAGAGTTTCATCTCGCAAACAGATAAGCATCTATGTGCAATTAATTTCTACTACATGTGTAATGCAATGGATCTGTCTTCGTCTGATCATCTGTTGAGCATAATTCAAACTCACATTGAATACGAGAGCCAGCTCAGCTAGAGTCTCTGCAGGCGCTGCTTTCATACACTGTATGACCTCCTCGCTGGTCATGTGGTCGACCAAGCAGCTCTCGTACTGGGAGTCGCTGTCTTTGTGTTCAGCACAGTCCACTGTTTGCTGGATGTGGCCTGTGGTGCCGCAGTTGAGGAGTTTGGCCATGTGGTAGGCAACCGCCCGGTGGCCGGTGGTCACCGCCCAGGTGGCTACCGCTGAGCCAGACTGCATGATGGCTCGCTGGAAGTAGTCTGAAGTAAAGTTTCGCACTTAATTTCCATATATTCCCTTGAGAGCCACTTTGTCATCATACAGTAGACCTTAATGTCAGATCTTGGTTACAAGTTATGTTTGCATATAACGCTGTGTAAGTGTGCTCTAGTTCTATGAAAATTGAGAGCAAGACTTGTGCTTACAGCAGTCGTGCCATTGATGCTGGAGATCATTTTCACATATGTGAAAAAAGGGACTGTGCAAAAAGTTGCTGCTGCGCTTTAAGATGAGATAACTGGCCGTAGATAGATCAACAAGCCCATTCTCATAGAGAGGCCAAGACTCACGCTCCGGTTTTCTATGAGCTACTGCCGTTGTGTAAAAAAAGTTATGTAGCCGATTCGCAAGTCAAATGGAGTATGGTAGAGTAGACGATGGAACAGAGATGCCTTGAAAGAAATTAGCCGTTAAGAGTTCATGATTTCGATATGAGGGATTCAAAGTTGTGGAGAGTATTGTTCTCAGTGTTTGTTACGTAAAAAAAATTTCTTCACAGTTCACAATCGTTTACAGACTTTATTTTCATCTTCAACGGTTTGCTGCTATTTTATTTGTCTATCTTAGCGTTTGCGCTATGGACTCTGCAGGTAATGAAAAGCAATGAGCTGCGTAAAAATGACGTATAGAAATAACTGTAGCCCGTGTTTAACATAAAGATACCTTTGGATACGTAGTACTACTGCAATAATATAGGCAGGAACGCAATGTATAGTATTTTTCTAGTAAGCTTTTAATGTTCTTTACCGTGAGATGTATGCGACAGCATTTGCAGGTGAACAGATCCAGCTCCAGCGCTCTGTCCAAATATGGTGACTTGGTGAGGATCTCCTCTGAAACTGAGAATATTCTTTTGCACCCAGGCGAGTGCTGCCGTTTGGTCCAACATTCCCATGTTTCCTGGAGCTACTTCGTCTTCCGTTGACAAAAATCCTAAAATTAAGAATTTCGTTCAAATTATGGGGCTTACTAGCTATGGATACCGACACTCCAATATCTGCTCGTCATTTGTGGCCATTATTTTTGACATTTGTTTACTGTGCTAGAAGCACGTTGCGGTTGTAAAAGTGCGATATTTATATTCTAACTTAAAAAAAATGTAGTCATTGTGAGGTAAAAACTTTATTTAACATCTATTTCTCTGAACCGAAATTCATGTAACATGTAGTATGTTCTAAAGCACATTTGAACAGTGTACATACACAATTGTAGTTTTATGTGTCATCTGCTAATTTTCTCTCCATATTTGTTATTAAGGCTATAATACCTCAGGGTACTACCTGTGACCTTAATATAATGGACACAACTATTTTTCAAACCACTATTGCTATATTTACACTGTTCCTGTAGCTTTTCCAATATAACTGTGAAAAGATGATGAAACGCTGATTGTTTTGATTGATTTTTGCAAAAAACTTTAATAAATTTATTAAAAGCTGTACTGTATAGTACTATTGCATCCATTTGTTACGCTCGGTTATATTCTTTTCAAACTAAAGGATAGAAATATTATCAGGGTATCAAAACATTCCCCTATAGTTTAGCATCGTATTTTCAATGAAGAGCAACGGAAGAGTAGGATTGGTCTGGCATTACAATTAATTTTTTCGACCTAGAGTGCGACTGTTTAGGTGACTTGTCAACAGTGTGGACGCTCTAGAAGTCGTTATATTTAGAGGGTTACGCGTTACAGTGTCCAGTCCACTAAATAGTCCAACTTTTGCAGTTAAATGATTGATTTTCAGACATGAATAATTCATACTCACCAAGCGTGTTCAGACGGTATTGGATGACCACCAAGACGATGTCTTCACTCAAGAGGGTGTATGGCGCAAACTCTTTGGCAGACCCCCACTGAAAACCTCCTCCGTGGATGTATACCATAACTGGTAGGAGGGTGTCATCGTTGCTGAGCTGTAAAGGAAGAAAATAATTATTTGCTTGCACACAGGGATATTATCCCTAAATGGCTAGATACAGTATATAATAAATCTTTTTGTACACTACTTTTCCTAGCAATGCTGATACCAAAAGTTTCGAGGGTGTTCTAGACTAAAACTGACAGCAAAGTATTTGAAACAATTTCACTTCTAACTAATAATAAAGATTAATAGAAAATGTACCATGTTCGTATCATTCGTATTCATCCAATAACACAATGTAAACCTCCTATTATGAAACAAAGTAGTGTTATTAGTTTAATATATACATTTAATTTAGAGATGCAGAGAGTCCAGGTTATTCTGGAGCATTTTACTTAGTTTTAGTTCGCATTGTACTTAACGTTTGCAGCAATAAAATACCTAATTTCAACTTTAGCCGCAGTTTAGACAACATGGTGGAAAAAAAGAGGTCAATATAGACTTCATTGGTGGTGGATACGAATCAAATACGAAGCAGATTGAAGTCCCTGTATAAGCTATTCGAAGGATTATAGAGAGGAACAAAAAGTTTAGGACCAATCAAAACGGTGTAGGACGAGGAAGAAAGAAGAAGCTTTCACCTCGATCGGTAGATAAGTACCGTAGTACAAAAGTGCAAAAAAAAGCAGGATCACTGGTAGAGTGTTGTCGCGGAATTTCAGCATGGAAACAATCGAAATTTCGAGATCAACACTACAGAGAACACTTAAGAAGGGAGGACTGAAAGGATGCAGACCAAGGATTACACCTCTTCTTAAGGGTAGACACGTTAAAGATAAACTACCTTTTGCCAGAGAATGATAAAGGCACTTGTGTGTGGTCAGATGAAACTGACATAGAATTTTTCGATCATAGGGAGGTTTCTGTTTCGAAAACATAAGGTGAAGCCTTCAAATAGAAAAAAAAAACACCGTTCCAATTGGAACATGGTGGTGGAAGTCGTATGCTTCAGCCTTGTCAGAGTTGAAGAAATACTGAATTACGACCAATATGGAAAAAGTCTGCCGAAGTTCATGATCTGGGACTCGATATGGTCTTTCAACATGATAACAACCCCAAACGTACTACCAAATCTCTTAAGAAATAGTTAGAAGGCAATTAAGTTAATGTTCTACAGTGGCTGAGCCAAAGCTAAGATCTCATTCCAATCGAAAATTTATTGGTAACGGGGGGGATGCTATGTAAAATTTCTCAGCTAGAAAGCCAAGGTATCGTGGAGAATTGCAAAAACTGGTCTAAGATTAGTGATCTAAACTGCCTATAGATGTTTCTAGGGACTTCGCAATGAGCTTCAGAGACGCCTGGAGGCAAATATAAAAATTTAGCGCTTTACAAAAAGTTATTGAGATGAATATAGGGCATTAGCAAATATTGTTCATTACTTCTTAAAAGCAAAATTCCTTCAAAACTTTGATTAGCGTATTATTCTGCAATAGAAAGCCTTCGGAACTTTTGGTATGGCGTTGTTAAGAAAAGTAGCATATTGGAGTTTTTATTCAAATACAATTAAGAATAATAAAGGGACATAAAAAATTTAGACGTAACGGCATATATTTAAGCAGACATATTTGTATAGACTACAACATAACTGACAACCTAGTGCAACCAAATAGGTCTTTCAACTTCAAACAGAGAAAAAGCGCATGTACTCCTCTTTATTAGCAGGAAACACTATGGTCACAGACATAGGAACTTGGCAAAGAGCAAAATGTATTTAACTAGTTGCTAGTTATTTTGACGTCATACCGTTAAATTGTATCTAGTAATTACTAGCGAACAAAAAGCTCCTCCTATCTCAGTTAACAGTTTTCGCTTCGTTTGATGTTCGTATCTTAATCAGGAAATAGTTTATCCGAAACTTCATGTACGAGCTGTAAGACCTATTTCATTTCTTTGAGTGGGTCGTCAAACATGATGTAGTTCTTTATGCATATTATAAGATGATCAAATAAAGAAAAAAATAACTGTATTTTACATAAATATTTATTGATTCGGCGATGGATCAAAATAGTATGAAAACATTTGTGTCATAAAGCCTCGGGGTGGCTTTCCAAACCAAAATTTTTTCTACAGGGGTAGATGCCATAGAGAATATATCCATAAATGATTGACAGTATAAAGTACGTTACGGAGGTTAAACAAAGTGTTATAATAATGTTGATATTAATAATAATAATTGTAATAATAACAAAGTACGTCTTGGAATTCACCTTCTGTATCTTTCAGTCAGCCAACAGAATCCTCGTTAGTATGTACGCGCTCATGACGAAAAACTTACTAAGAAAGGAGTAATGAAATATACCGTCGTCAATACTTTCGCTTAGAAAATAGTTTATATATCTTTCGAGAATCTAGATCAGTCTGAAACAGATATACCATTTGCTTCTTGTAACAGGTAAATCGTGCAGAACGTCTAGGAGGTATACAATGCTGAGAAACGTATGAGTGTTGCCAGAGCAAAACAAATGAGGAAATTTCAATTATACAAATGTGCGTCATTGCAGAGAAAGTTCCGTATGGTTGACAGAGTAGGAAACGAGACACCTTGCACAGCTCTACATTCCACAGCAGGGTGCGAAAGAAAGCAACATCAGTCTGAGAGGTGCTGAACCCCAGCCAGAGAGACAGATATTAGTATGTAGCTTGCGAGATACGGACATCTAGAAGAACCCTACACTGGCGCTTATACAGCAACGATTCCGCTACGATTCTGAGGGCAACAAAAAAAAAAAAAACGATAACATACATTAGATCTCCGACAGAGAAACCTGCGCCATCGAAATGAAAATTTGATAAGGTTGCCATAATTTAATACCCAGCACTAAAAAAAAAGGCTCCATAGAGACAAACCTGCGGCATCGGAGAGAACACATTCAGGCAAAGACAGTCTTCAGAGCCCTTGAAAGTAGCTTTTCCACCCTTAAACGCCGTGGTTGTGATAGCAACTTGCACGCAGGCCGGGGCTGACTCGGAGGCATCTCGGACGCCTTCCCAGTTGTCTGGTGCTTGAGGAGGCTAAGCAGGAACCGTAAGAGGCAAGAAATATGTTAAGCAGCTCTCTTTTTTTGTATTGATAAATCTTGGTGCCAAAGCTTTGTTCTCTTCCCGGTCACTACCAGCTAAGCATGAGATGACACATGTAAGTACTTCAGAAAATAAAATCTATCAAAATCACGGTGGAAGGAAATAAAGAAATAGTTTGTAGGTAGGCATTCTTCAGAGCGAAGTAAAATATTGTTTTACACGCACCTGGAACCTGAGGTCGCCAACGGGCGGCTTGGCGAAGGGGATCCCCCGGAACGAGTAGAAGTGTTTGCCTTCAAAAGATTGCTCTTTGATGCCACGCAGCTGCCCCTGAGCTACGGTCACCAGCGTTGGGTCAGACGGATCACCGGAGGCATCTTGAGCGTCCGCAGACACGATGGCTGTCGCCAGCAGACATGTCAGCAACAGGTGGACTTGCATCACTGCATTAAACCGATGCATCTGTTGGCCAAGGAAAACCGATGCATCTAACTGTAGAAAGGTGAATCCTCGACGAATACGTAACAGTTCTGCGTGTGTCGGTTGTGTCTGTTCGAGACTCAGGCAGACTTGTGTCGAGGTCGCCTGAGCTCCTTCACAGTCATACTGTGAGACGGTCTCATGCTGCGTCATATGCTGATCGAACTAAAGGCTAGGAGCATATAATTTTTCCAAGATTGACATGACTCACGAAGGTAGAAAACTTTCCATGTGCGTCTTTCAGTGCCCTCAAGGAGATCAAAATCCATACATGCTTTTCAAAACTTTTCTTTCAACTAGGTTAAAATAATTTTCTAGGGCAATGATCAGTTTTTTTTTAATTCAGATGTGGTAAATTTTCTTGCTAGAACTGTACCTCCAGATGGCATTTTTAATTTCGTACCTATATCAACAGCAATACGTTGTTTCATACTCGGAAAATCTCTTGGCAAACTAGGCGGCGAATCCAGTATTGGCGGAAGTTTTTGTCACTCTTTAAGTAAAAATATGAATGAGTTTTCGAAAGCTTAACTTCTACAGGTACTATTAGCCGAAAGCCAATTAAATTAAGCAATTTATTCCGGCTAAGACTTTAGCAACGTATTACATGTAATCTGAACACACCACTACATACTAAGAAAACATTATTTGTCACATTTTAAGTGGCTTGTTGAGGCTCTTACAGTAATTCCAATCTCATGTGAATCACAGTAAATTTAACTAACTCGCAGCAGCATATTCACTTACATCATGAACCCTGCAGAAGCGCGTGCAAACGACAACTGTAGTGTCCAGCCTCAGCTTGACCGGCTCTTTGAACTTAAGTGTAGCGGGGCAACTCTTATCTTCCCTCTAATCTACCAGAATGTACTCCTGCAATTGAAGCAAATATCTGATAAGCTGCATGTACGTGCAATAAATAGAAGGGTTCTTTGGAATTGGCGAGCTTTAAAAGATCTAATAAATCGTTGCACAGCGGAAGTTGAAACTGCAAAAATTGGTCGGTCATTGTTAAAAAAAATCGCATCTAAATTAATGAGCTGTTGTTGTATTTATTATACAAATATTACAAGAAAACAGCTCATGCTATAATTCGACGAAGTAGTTGGGACCACTTGCCAACTCCGTGAGCTGAACTCAAGTTAAAAAAAGGGTACAAGATACGCAAGTGTGAAGGAATATGTCTCCAGTTTGAGTTTGGGAGTTTATTATTAAATGAGTCAAGTGCTGGCAACGTCATGTCGAATAATAAGCTGCATGCATGGGCGTGTTGTAGGTGATGGCGAAGGCCTGGTGACCAGTTGTTCAACCGTTTGGGAAGTATCTTCCTAAACTTAGATGATTCTCATACAAATTGGATGAAGTTTTGATTCTTTGCTCGATTTGAGTTATGCAATAAGTCTTCATTTGAAGTAGCTATTTTCAGCACTTGGTTTACTAATTGTGTTTTCAAGTTATATATTACAGTAATTGTAGGATATATGAGCTTTTATCTTAACATCAAGTTCACTTTGCTTTTCTACCACTGTAAAATATTTCTTTGCTAGTGCACTAAGTTTATTTAACACGATCCTCGAGTAAAAACAAGTTACTGCCCAAGTGATCAAATATTAAAATTCTACGTCCACGTTTCGGCATCTTACTGGTGCCATTCTCAAGACTATTAAAACCTCAAATGGAAATACATAGAGATAAATTTCTCATAATATAATAATTCCAAGATGTAGATATACAAGGACCTACAAAAATGTTCTGCAGGAAAATATCTGTAGACAAGGCATCGCGAGGGCCGTAACTGCAGCAACAAATTTGTAGTGCATCTAGACGACAACATGACGGTAAGTGGGGCTGTTCCGGCGTTATTGGAACGATTCTGACTATTGGAGTTTTAACAGACTATAAGATTCATTGTACTTGACATTGATAAATGGATTTTGGCGTTTGATTTCTATAGCTTCGGCAAGTTTGAGGTCGATGGTTTTGGAGAAGCTGTGTAAAATACGGAAGCGGTCTTTAACTATTGCAGAGGGTGCAACGGCCATATGGTGGTCATAACTAAAGTGTTTGTAAATACTACTTGACGAATATTTATGTTGCTTTATGCGGGTCTCGAGAGCGTTCGTCGTTTGACCAATGTAAGCAGCATTACAGCTGCTCTCGGAACACGTAAACTGGTAAACGACTCACCATGACGGTGTGTCTATGGGCTCACCCTTGGACCAACCTTTGCAAACTTCTACATGGCTAACCTTGAAAATAGTTTATTATCTCAGACTAAGTCTTCAAATCCTGTTTTTTTACGTTAGGTATGTAGACAACATATTTGCCATATTCAAATCTAAGAACCACATTCGATTTTCTACAGATGGGTTGCGTAGAAATTCATTTCTTATTTTTACCGTTGAGGAGATACGAGGAAGTGAATTTCACTTTCTGGACGTAAATCTAGCTCTAGGTAGCAACCGTAGGATCTCAACCTCAGTGTTCATTAAGTCCACCAATTTTGGCATTTATACCTCTTTTGATTCTTATTCTCCACCAGCATATAAGAAGTCCTTAGTCCGAACTCAAGTCATATAATTGTCAATAGAGCCCTTAATTATTCTTCGACAAGACAAATACTTGACGGTGAAATCCGACGGTTGAAACAAGTCTTCGCAAATAATAATTATACGCAAGCAGTAGTAGAAACAGAAATATCCAACTGCATAGCCAACTATATTTCTCCTACAACAAGCAACGAATCCCAAGAAATACCATTCTTTGTGCAGCTAACTAACCTAACCACATTCAAAACTGACAGCAAAACTCTGAAATCATTCATCAAAAAGCATGTTAAACCTGTCGATGAGCATAAGACTGTATCTTTGCACCCCTACTTCAAACCATTCAAATTATTATCTTGTTTCTCCACCCGTCAACCTCAAACCGATGTCTCGAGAGCGAGAGTCGTTTACCAGTTTACGTGTTCCGAGAGCAGCTGTAATGCTGCTTACATTGGTCATACGACGAACGCTCTCGAGACCCACATAAAGTAACATAGATATTCGTCCAGTAGTATCTACAAACACTTTAGTTATGACCACCATATGGCCGTTCAACCCTTTGCAATAGTTAAAGACCGTTTCCGTATTCTACACAGCTTCTCCAAAACCATCGACCTCAAACTTGCCGAAGCTATAGAAATCAAACGCCAAAATCATAGTCAACTAAAACTCTAGTAGTCAGAATCGTTCCAATAACGCCAGAACAGCCCCACTTACCGTCATAGTGCCGTTTAGATGCACTACAAATTTGTTACTGGAGTTACGGCCATCGCGATGCCTTGTCTACAAATATTTTCCTGCTGAACATTGTTGTAGGTCCTTGTATATCTACATCTTGGATTTATTGTATCATGTGAAATTTATCTCTATTTACTTCCATTTGAGGTTTTAATAGTCTTGAGAATGGCACTAGTAAAATGCCGAAAGGTCGACGTAGATATTATATTATCTTTCACTCGGGCAATAACTTGTTTTTACTCGAGGATAATGTTAAGTAAACTTAATACACTAGCAAAGACATATTTTAGAGTGGTAGAAAAGCAAAGTAAACTTGTTTTATTACAGTACATTATATACAGTACAATCGAGGAGTCTGTCCTCGATATTTCCCAGCCTCTTCATGCCGCTGATTAGCTGTGATATCGGTAAGCATCTTCAACATTACTGTCATGCATTAAATAAAGAGCTGGTCAATGAAGTGTTGTACATTAAGATTTGCCAAGACTATTTGGAGAGGAAAAAAAAAACAATTAGTGGTTGGTTGGCCTCAACGCACTTTTGATGTATAATGTTGAACTACATATTACGTAGTTCCACCAAAAAACGTTAAAAATGCACTTCTTAGTCATATATATCAACAAGGATACACTAGTTTGCCTAATGATGTCGAAAGGCAGTTCACCAACTCGATGAACCAAAGCTTCTTGCATCAATGAATGTTTGGATCATGAAAAGAAGCTGCTCAAGTAGCGTTCCATCAACTTTTTATTTCTGTGCATCTATAGATTCGGAATGCTCATAAATACACAATGGTGGTTGTCACTAAAACTGAAATTGTTCACAGACGCAGAATAACGAATGGAAAAGGTCGATAATAGAACAAAGCGAGAAGCTAGAGTCTGTGGGTATACGCTCCTGCAATTAAGAGGATATCGCCCCCGACAGATGAGTCGATATTTCTATTATTCCCTGAATTTGATGCATCAAGTTACGCTTGGGCGTTAGCATAACGGGGCCACTCATGCAACGCAGTCGCAGGCTGTAAGAGAAATACAATTTTCCTTGTCATGGCGGTAAGATCTTCTGCCGAGCGCCTCTGAGACAGATATCTTTATATTTTCTCCAATTGCATCTTTATAGTTTCTCCAATTGACACGGAAATTTCTCGACTGCCAAGATGGGGTTTGATTGCATTGAATAAACTACTTTAATGTGAACATCACGCAAAGAAAAGCACCTATATGTCCCAAATTTAAGCAGATTAGTACAGTAGCTAGTGTACTTATCAAGTTTTGGGTATGTGCTGCTGTCCTTGCAGAGCATGAAATTTCCTTCTTAACTTTATCATCAACGCGTGGAAGGTCAGTTATTATAAATATAGCTGTCTCTCAGTTGCGTATCTCAGCCAGTAGTGTAATTATCAACTCGATGTCAGTGCATGACAACGAAAGAAGCACCTTGAGTGGCCAGCTTCTCCTTGACCTCTACCCTACAATAAGTGTCATAGGCAAATATGATATCTCTAGTCTATATCTTTTAGGAGGTGCTCATGAAAGTATGAAAATAAAGCAGTGATCGATGGGATGATCTACACGTTATTGTCTTTTGAGCGTGTTCACTCATACAGTCATCCAAATGCATTGCTGCAACGTAGCAACAGCAGAAAATTGCCCTGTTTCTCAGTTCATTTTACTCTTATATATAAAGAGAAATCCGTAATTTGCCTAGAGTAGTGAAACTTGCCGATGAAACTGATGACGGGTCACATTTTAATAATTTTCGATGGCGTACAGACAGTTGCGTTTACAAAGACGCCACAATACATTCGGACAATAATTTGAATGAATGAACACGTTCGAAGGAATAACGTGTAGATAGTCCCTAATATATCGCAGTAGTCTGCTAAAGAATTGCGGAAAATTGTAGTTATAAATGCGTTAAATGTGGTATTGAAAATTAAAATGATAAAACATTTTTAGGGTGTCTGTATAGATCGCCTAGTGCAAAAATAAATGATTTTAATACATATCTGTTGGAGCGGTATCTTTCTGCAACATCAAATAATAACAAAGTTATTTTTTGCGGAGGTTTGATTTTGAATATATACCTATAACCCGCTTGGATTCTGCAATAGATCATTTCGTTCATATTGTCAGTTTATGTAGATTCTTTCCCGATATAACTAAGCCTACGAGATTCTCTCCTGATAATTCCATAGCAAAGTACTCATGCGGTTCAATTTTTGTCATAGTACCAAGTGCATGTCAGGTGTTATTGATGCATCAAGCAGTAATCACTTGGTTCCCTTTTTAGTATATGGGAGTGAGCCCTTGACGCACTGTCCGACAATACTAACTCTATGCTTGCACGATGTTGACTGACATCATTGCTTCATCAGCAGAATCAGTCTAGTCTCTTTTGCTTATGTATGCGAGCATTCCTGCCCTGACCTTGCAGTGCAACAACTTCTCGAACCGATTTATTCCATCTATTACGATTGCTTCCCGTTAGTAAAGATAGAATGTAAATCTAAATTCAAAAAGCCTGAATGGTTCTCTCGTGATCTGAAAAACGTTATTAGGAAAAAATTCAGATTGCTCAGGATGTTCAAACCTGGAATAATAGCAAAGACATGCTAAAAAACTTACAGGAATGTATTAACTAGACTAATACGAAAATGAAAAGAATACTACTATAAAACAAAATAATTGAGTCCAGAAATTCAGGTGCTGAATGATGTTCTTGATAGAAAAACCAAATGTAAGTCATTTTCTCTCAGTGTTAACGGTACGGTACTTCCTGACGCACAATTAGCAAACTTGTTTAAAACACATTTTACAGCATAGTCACTGGTGGAGGCCCTCTCTCCCTAAGAAGGAAATTCTACAGACAAAACAAATTATGTTGTTACAGATTGCATTTTCAGGCCTACCTGTCCCAATGAGATCGTTAATATTCTCAAATCATTCAGTAATAAGCGCTGTCATCGAGATGAGATTCAACCTTCATTACTGATTAAATTTATACATTGTATTGCTGATGCTCTTTGTCATATTTTCAATTTGTGCTTAGAGAACGGCATTTATCCTAATGTATTAAAACATGCTCGTGTTATTCCTATCTTCAAGTCAAGTAGTCCGAATGATGCGGCTAATTATAGACCCATATCTACGTTATCTATCTTCAATAAAATTTTAGAGAAAGCCATTCATTCGAGGCTATCAAACTTCCTTTCATCACATAACGTAATAAGTGGTCAGCAGTTTGGCTTTCAAACTAAATCAAATACAACGCTAGTAATTTTTCATCTTTTAACAGATCTTCCGAAATGCTCTCACAATAAAACATATGGTATATCCTTATTTCTAGATCTTAGAAAGGCATTCGATACGGTAAATAAATCCCTTTTACTAAAAACTTGATCATTATTCAATGGGCGAATTCAGGCCAGACACTCAAACCGTATTGGTCACTTGTGAGGTGCGTGTTGCGATCAAAACTGGTGGTGATGCGATAGCCACAAAGTATTCTAATAGTTTCGTGGTCCGAGGGGCGAGATTATTCAACAAGGTGCCTCGTTACATTCGAAATGTCAAGGTACAGAGACTGCGAAATTTAAACACTTACTGGACGCATGCTTACTGAAAGTGCCAAATAAACCTGCTGTAAGCGACTACGTGAACTGTGGGGATAATTCGCTGTTAGCCACCCCGCTGGTCACGGACTGCAGCATCATCTCTGCACAAGATGGGCGGCGGGTGTAACGTTGCCTGGAGCTCGTCTGAGGTATCATCAAAGGTATTATGGCGTTTGGAATGCAGCAAATGCACTGCTAAATTCTTACCTGTCTAACAGGGATCAATATGTACTCTGTAACGATGCTAAATCACACATATTATCTATCAATTCGGGTGTTCCCCAAGGAAGCATTTTAGGCCCGTTATTATTTAATGTTTTTATTGATGATATTTCTACCCTCGGTATGAATTGTGTATTGTATGCGGAAGACGCAGTTTTCTACACCAATAGAAGTCATTTTAAACTGATATATCTGATATGCAAACTTTTTAAAATATGTTGTCTGAATGGTTAACTCAAAATAGATTAACTGCCTATGAGAATAAAATCAAATTAATGCTTTTCTCACCCTGTACTAACCAACAGTTGCCACTTATTTTCTTTAACAATAATCTACTAGAGTGGATGCCACAAATAAGATAACTTGATCTTATCCTGGATGAAAGACTGAGTTTCAAATCCCATACTGAAGAAGTGGGGTGCAAGCTTAGCAGGGTTCTTGGCGTAATCAATGCAATATCCACTTATGTTGATCGTGAATCATTAAAAATAGTTTACTACTCGTTGGCTCATTCAGTGCTGGTCCAGAATATCATTGTTTGGGGCGGAGCCCCACTTTGTCACATTCACAAACTTGAAGTAATATTGAATAATATACTTAGGTGAATACTCTGGATTAGACGCAACGAAAACAATGTGCCTGTAATGAGTTGCAGTGAAATGTACTCGTCTTTACAAATGTTGCAATTTCAGGATGTTTACAACTATTCCTTACTTACATTTTTTTCAATTTGTGTGTTATAATCATCCTGAAGTATTTCTAAAGTATTTCAGTCCCCTTATTCCCCAACAAATTTACGAAATGAGACGTTCTGTTCTCAACCTCCCAATTGTGCGTGTCGACGTTAAGAAACGCGCTACAGTATTTCACTTGCAACGCTTCTCAATAAACTTCCTGAGTATTTATTTAATCCCATTTCTGATGATATCTTAAAAAACGTTTTAAAGAATACGTCATGCAATTGTATTAGCTTTTGCTCAGTGGTGCCCAAAAAGTATGTTTAGCTTTCAGTGGCTACGCAGGCGGCAGATGCATTATTCTAGAGTACAGTATTGCTTTGCCAAATACTTGTAATGTATCGAATGTATCTGTGTGCAATAAACCTATCAAGTAAAAACTGGATTGAAAAAAATTGGTCGACGGGCTTCTAAAAAAATGTTAGGTATGTATAGTTAAGATGACATCCTGGAAATGCGATGGTACCCAAAAAAGTATTATAAATACCTACATCATTTTGCAACAAGCTTTGCCATTTTGTATAAATATTACTGCCATTTTCGCTAAAACTTCAGATCAGTTAATGTTTTCATTTTCATTTTCTTAATAGAGGTTTCAACAAAAATTTAATAGTATCATTGCTGTTCGAGATCACTTCAATCATAATGTTCTTGTAATCGGTAATCAGTTGTAGCTACAAGTGTATAATAGCAATATTGTTGTTTACCCCAATGTCCTAAAGCATGCTCGTGTTATTTCAATATTCAAATCAGGCAACCCTAATAATGTAGCAAATTACAGACTAAAATCAACGCTGTCAACGTCCAATAAAATACTTGAAAAGTTAATTCATTCCAGATTAACTGCATTCCTAGTGACACAAAATATAATTTCTAATAAACAATTTGGTTTTTGTGCAAAATCTAATACAACAATATCGATGTTTCATCTAGTAATAGATTTATTAAATGTTTTCACGATAAATCGTAAGAAACTTGTATTTTCCTTGACGTGAAGAAAGCATGTGAAACAGTTGATAAATTGTTATTATTAAAAGAACCTAATCATTACGGTATTCGTGGGGCAGCGAATGCATTAATGATACGTTTACTATCCAGCAGAGACCAGTATGTACTCTCTAATACGGTCAAAATCTAAAGGTTTGCTTATTAAAATTGAAGTCCTTCAAGGAGGTGTGCTCGGACCGTTGCTCTTCAACAGTTTTATTAATGATATATGTACTTTTGGTATGAAGTGAATTCTGTTTGCAGATGATGCAGTGTTCTTTACTAGTAGACGCAATATTCAATTTTCATTCAGCCATAACCGAAACTCAATATATTTCAAGTACATTTTCCGACTGGTTAACCCAAAATAGGTTAATTGTCCATGAGGATAATACTAAGTTAAAAATATGTTATTCGCTCCGTGTTCTCGCCCTGAATTACCTTCGGTCTATTTCAATGGCAAAAAATTGGATTGGGTGTCTGGATGCGATAATAAGCCGAGCTTGACGATAAGCCGAGCTTCAAAGCCCATATTGAAGATGTGGACCGAAAGTCTAGTAGAGTTCTTGGTATAATATAAGGAGGATTCAATTAGGTCAATCGTGATTCATTAAAAAAAATTTATTATTCATTATTATTAAATCACACCAGACTGGCGACGCAGGAACGGAGAAACTCCATGAGGTTAACAAACCCCCACGCAACCAGCCCAGCGGGTGGAAAAAACAAAAGAATAGAAAAAAAGAAGATCCGAAATCA
>LQNS02278171.1:19181412-19223639 GCA_001587735.2 Parhyale hawaiensis | reverse complement strand
CGCCAGCGTACAAGGGGATGATAAGAGAGATCAGTAATGCTTTCGTATAAACAACGCACAGTGCAATCAAGAGCAGATCATGTGTTCAGATGAGCAGCACTTTGGGAATACGCAAGTTATCACAAAGAATGTAACAAATGCATGCGAGACCGTGTTTTCAGATGAGCCGTATATAGTTATGCCATGAGTTGAAATCAGAAATAGAATGAAAACATTTGCGCTAGAAAGCCATGCGTGTCTCCAAGAAACATCAGTTTTTTTTTCTATGGATAGAAAACATAGATAGCCAAAGCAGTAATCATTGATTGCACAAAGGACATGTTGGAATTCACCCTCTGAATCTTATGGTCATTCAACGGAACCTACGTTAGCAAGTATAGGAGCAGCTAGGGCACAAGATGCAGCGGAAGAAATATAATAATACATAAACCATCGCAATCATTTTCACCATAATTGCAATATGCTTACGCAGTTCAGCCATGATTCTCACTAACCTAGAAAAGAGCTCCCATATCTGATGACAATCTACAGTAGATTAAAACTGATATTCCGGCTGCTACTTGCAACAGGTTAACACTACACAACTTTTTGGAATACAATTCTCAGAAATGTGTGGGAGTTATAAATGGAAAGTGTGTTAGATATCAGGACATTATCATTTACGCAAATGCACGTCATCGCAGAGAATGAGCAGTGTGTTTGATATCGTAGAAAATTAAACTCCTCGCATACACCAAGAGCCGGAGCAAAAACGCAACAAGAGTCTCAGAGGCACTGAACCCCCCTAGACATTGAACACCAAACAGACACATGTAGCTCGTGTGACTCGGACCCCTAGTCGAACTCCACACTATTGCTTACACAATATCCGGGGCAACAACAAAGAGATAAACCTGCGCAAGTAGAACGAATATTTTGTAAGGTTGTATATTTCAAATCAGTTGGAAGGTTCAATGGGACAAACCTGCGGCATCGGAGAGAACACATTGAGGTAAAGACAGTCTTCGGAGCCGATGATAACAGCTTGTCCAGCTTTGAACATGGTGGAGGCAGAAACTTGCACGCAGGCCGAGGCTGACTCGGAGGCATCTCGGACTCCTTCCCAGTTGTCTGGTGCTTGAGGAGGCTAGAGAAATAATGCAGCAACGGCAGTAAGTATCTTGAACAGATTTTTTTCTAATGAGAAAGCTAGTAATTGGCCCAAAATTAATAGTTTCTTTGGTACCTAAGCTTTGTTTTCTCCTCAGCTAGTGATTCTCAGCTCAGCTAAACATTATATACGTAAGGACTTCCCAAAAAATCTGTCACGAACACTAGTAGAGGGTAACGCGATCATGTGGAGAATTTCCGGTTGGGGTACTGGGCGTGGCGCCCCAGCGAGCCTTGGGTTAAACACAGGAATAGTTCGGCGCGATATAGGCAGTGTGCCACTGAAGCGCTACTACTGCGTGTGGCACTTCCGGTTTCGGGTATAGTGGAACTTTTAGTCCCCATTGCGGCCCTTGGCTTGCATTGATTAATCTTTTATCAATGCTGATTTACTATTTGTCGTTAATTCTTAACCCTTTATTGATATTTTGTATTTTGCAAAAACATACTGATCTTGCAGCTTCATGATCGACCCTACCGCTCTCCAACTCCACCATCCCATCTTTTCTATGTATTCACCAAGTGAAGATTGCAATGAGGTGCTCCTCTTTTTTTTTCAAAATTTTCAAATTTTCGACAGATTGAGGCCGTCATCTTTTATTTTCAGCTACTATCTGCCATGTACTGCATCAAGAAACCGACCATAGGAAATTATTGTATTATCATCCTCTTTTATAATGCACTTATTAATCCTACAGTTTCCATGGTTACGTCCGAATATCACCTCGGCTGGGGCATAGGTACTGTATCATGTACTATCACTGCCTTTGCCGCTTCTGCTGCTGCTTCTTACTATTGCTGCTCTATACAATGATAGAGAAAATGAGATTTTAACCATTTTTTTAATACATGTTAGAAAGGTATGCGCACTTCACAGAGCTTGAAAGCTATACAACGTGAAGCTAGAGCTTAGGGCCGTGCAATATTTCACACTAATGCGAGCAAACTGGGTAGATCGCGAGTCTCACCTGTGTTACTGCGATCTGCATAGCTACACAGTACAAAGTTCATCTGCGAGAGTGTTAAAATAGGATACGCAGCGCTGTATTTTACCACGCTACTACTGGCGCGAATCCATCTGCTACATTTTTTAGCGAGAGTTTGTGCGCACAATCGTGTTTGAATCGATATACTCTTCATCTAACTTGAGAAGCAGTGATTCCAGGGAATTTCGTAAATTAACCCGAGCTTTGGCACATCGTTCCATCACCAGTACTCAGCCTCCTACGATACTCCTACTGATAATACATTGTTCTCTTCTTCTTCTTCTCTGATGCAGTACTCATGCATGTGACCACCCTCGTTCATGTGTTCCATATTTATACTGTATATTTCGTTTTTTTTCTACGCTTGAAACAACAAAGATGTGCTTTTAAATACTCAAACAGGTTATCAGTACTATATAATAATTCACGTCGTGTTTTTATTTATTTATAACTATATTTATATCTTTCCTGTCCCGCTCTATGGGAATAAGATAGGAGAAAATGCAGGTGCCGAAGATGGTATCTTGGATACGGGGGTCGCACTTGGGCGCTACAGCTGAGGGACCTGAGCTCGCCTGCATGATCATGTCTGGACATGTTCAGGTGCCGAAGACGGTATCTTGGATACGAGGGTCGCACTTGGGCGCTCCAGATGAGGGACCTGAGCTTGCCTGCATGATCGTGTCTGGACATGTTCATTGTTTCTACGGGCGGTGTCACTTACCTACGCCTTATAATATCTATCCAATTTTTTAAGTGGAATTCTGAATTTTCATTAAAGAAGCCTTCTGAACAGTGATAAGCACAGAAGACGATGGGGGTTTTCCTGAGGTGCTAATTTTGTACCGTCTTTATAATGACGTCCCGGGCCACTAGTAGAATATAAAATCTATCAACCTAATACGCACATGCATATCACATGGTAGCGTTAATATCTCTCACCATTGCCGCTTTTTAACCTCTAGTATATTTAACATCACCGAGAAAATTTTCAACTTCGAGGAAAATCTGTGTCATATGACATACGCTGAGAAGTATATAAAAACCTACTTATTGACCCATTCGTAGCTAGATTAACTGTACACTACAAAGGCCATATATTTTTAGAACCATTACAGGGAAAATGCACTAGCCTGTATTATCCTACTGAGAATACATCACTGCCATGTAGGCTATTGGCACTTGCTTATTGTGTTTAACATACACAACCCTAAGTTAGATTGTAGATACGGTATATGTACTTTGAAGAAACATTTGAAGTGAATCACCTATTAACAAGTGCGCTTATGGTTCAATCATATCTTCTATATAGTAAACACAGCAACTAATTGCAATTCCTCCTGACGAGATTAGTTTCTAGGATTGGGTAGGTAGTAAACTTCTCTATATTTTTATATTTTTTGATTGATATTTGCCGCATTTTCTTGTATATTGAGGTTTATATTATTTGTTTTTTGGAGAGCACCGCAATGTACAACCCGCTTACAGATCGTCTATCTGCGGGAGTGACAAGCAAGAGATAGATAAACTCTGTAACGTTATCATCTTCAATGCTGGCGGTGTTTCCCATATCATCATTTGAAAATGATGAATTACTACATTTTACAACACCTCTCCTTTTTCGGCTTATACTTATTATCATCAAGATACTGTTATACATGTGTTTTGCACGTACAACATTCTAATGTGTTAGCCTTAACATTCGAATCGTAGACACATTCTTTGTATCATGTAAGTTCATGTTTGGCGGATGTGACCGCCGTCTTCAGGTCAGAAGCTCTGAGATAGAGAACGTAGATCATATATGACACCGTACAAAATGTGCTTGTTTACTAGCATTGCTAATGTTGAGTGACAGCCAAGATTATTAGGGACCTTCCGGCTGGAACCTCTATCAGTAAAAATTGTCTGTTACTACCTGTAACCAGAGTTTTGGAGATATTTGTTAGTCTCATAACATACAGCTAATTTACCGGCGGACTTCCGACTCGATTCCTGCGGAAGCTACCGGCGTTCTAAATGAAGCCGGCAAATGATAGGTACAATTAAAGGGCTTGTGCATTGAAGAATCAGCTGATTCAGTACATAGCATTATAATACTAAACTTTCAGCTACAGCGTTCTGCTTGTAGCACTTATTCAGATTTAGACCTCGTATCTTGTTGTCTGCGTCTATCAAGTAGCATGCTTGCTACTTATTATTGGATCATATCTTTCAAGTCTTGTATATAATAAACAAGAATGATCTTTACGACATTTCTTCGCCATCCAGCACTGTAGCCTGGTAGCATTACTCTGCATTGAGGTTAAACCTCACAACCAGTACGGTGATGAACTCAATTAGAACTCATCTACGCACGAAATTAAATACATTACAAGAATGTAACTTACTGAAGTAAATACATTACAACAAACGTCAGTACATTACAATACTTGAATATATTACAGATACACGTAGACTGGCGACGTGAGAACAACGGAAACTCTATAAGGATGACAAAACCCAGATCAGCAAGCGAAAAAAAGAACAATGAGAAAATCAGAGATCGCGGTGCAGCTCGATCTGTTTACTGATTGCTTAAAGCTGACAGCACCCGCACCAGCAAAGGTAAAGATTTCAAGACCATTGCAAACTTCCACATATGATGGAAAATAAGAACGAGAATACTGGCTGGAACGGCATCGAACCGAAGGTAAACTTATGAAGAGCACTAGTACGCTGAGTATACCTCACTCGAGCAAATGGCCCCGGAATAAAACCGCCAGTGGATGACTAGGAACATTATATATTATATAGAGAAAGAAGACCCCACCATCTCTGCGACGATGCACCAAACCACAGGGCACAACATCATCCAGCATGAACGCACGTCGACGAACCTCTCTGTCAAGCAAACTCAGATGACGACCAACCGCCGAACTCCAGATTAAGGAGCAGTGTTCCAGAAAGGGAGGATATAGCAATTGAAACAGCGACGTTCTCACGCAGATAGCCCATGCAGATACTTGCATCATCTTATCGCTGCCTGAATCGACTCCAACCATAAGTTCTAAGGCATCCATACCTCAGGTAAGGCGGTAAACATCGCAATCCCCGCACACTGACCACTGGCAGAGTTAGCACTAAGTTATCTCTACATTGCACGTAACCGCTCGCAGATAGTTTGCCAGCACTCTCAGCAAACATGAAACCTATACATTCTTTCTAACATTCGCGCTTCGAATATGACACGACACATCTGATTTTAGGCTGTAAGTTCTTGTTTAATTTAAATCATGCATATATATATATATATGTTCATTTAGTTAATATGTGCGTAATTTTAGTTTTAGTTTAAGAGCGACGTAGATGTGGCGCTCTCATGCAGTTCTGCCACGCATATCGACCTCGCATAAATAATTTTTAGTCCTTTTTTCCTTTTTCGAGCTTATGAAGCTTTTCATCATGTATCCGACAACTCATGAAAGTTATCATAGGAAGCTGACTCTCTCAAACATGTATACACGCTAGCTTGGTTCCATGCATGCTGTACTGCACAGGATGGTGAAACCTGTTTTTGATCCATAGTTACACTTACATTCATAATTATCCAAATGCATTCTGAAGTAGTTGGGAAAGTTACACTGACATATACCTATCTAGGCTTAGCGTACATTGTGCACGCTAACACCGTATCTTTTAATAAATCGTGAGAGACACCCTTATCATAACGGTGTGATAACGGCGTATGTAAGCGAAACATATTTTTGAGTGAATCCCAAGCTAACGGGTTTAGCTTTATAAGTCAAACTATTGCTATGCTAGGCTATAATCCTATCATCGTAACTTGAGTGAAATATTTTCTAGAGCATATTCTATCATTCGCGGAGAAAAATGAGGAAACACGCTAAAGCAGATAAGAAAAGCTATATCCGCAAGCTCATTTACCTTGAGAGTAGTTATGATTCTTTACACGTATGCAGCTCACACACACACATTACCTAGATGGGTGCAGGGAAGTTTGAGACTAAACTTTTACGGCAATTTTCTGTTCTGCTCTCACAATAAGCCAGTATCTTTTCAGAAACTATAATTTTCTCGAAACAGATCAAGCATCTTCTTCATCAGTATAACATAATCAGCATCGACACACTTTTGATACAAAGCATGCTCAATGTATGATAGAATGTACTTCGCACTTTCTCGGGATGCATTCGCCAACTCCCTGAGTTTCAATTGTTGTAGCTTCTATTTTTACCATTCCCTTGGAGACAACATTTTATTTTACTGAGTTACCCACAAATGCGCTCTGTTTCACTATGACACGGCCGCATGATGTAACGCCTTTTGAATTTTCTGCATTACTCGTGAATACTGTAGGAAGAGCTTCAGTCGAACTTGAGGTGCTGCAAGTGCTTCAGACGTGCTATCCACCTTATTATGTGTGGATGGAAGCATACCCAATACCTTTAGTGCCCCATCACTACGATCCTAATAAGGCGTTATTGTAATATGAACAGATAATGCAAGCGCTGTGAGTATGTTAGGTAATAATTAAGAACTGTAGGGTTACTAAATGCATTATGACAGTAAAGAATATAAATTAAGCATCTTCTTTCTTCGTGTCCGTTAATGATGTATGGAAAATGAGGAAACAGTAGCCAAAAACCCAAAAGGGCCGAATCAATATATCGAAAATTTTGAAAATTTGATAAATAGAGGAGAACCTCTTTGGGGTTTTCATTTTGTGAATACATAGAAAGCATGGACTCGAGGGTTGGGTAGATGTAGGATCCATCAGGCAGTTTTAGGGTCAGTGTGTAGTTGCAGGATACTAAATAGCAATGAAGGCTCAAGAAGTGGCGGCAATGGGTAATTCGGTAGTGTTAATAGGGTATTCAATGCAAACCAAGATCTGGAATAAATAACGGAAGGGCCACAAAAACAACCAGAAGTGGTGCAATATTTAGAAGCGGAAGGCCGCAATACGAACCGAAACTGCGCAGTAGGCCTACTCGGAATTGGAACTAGGAGCCGGGGTGGCCGCGTCCAGCAGCCCCATCGGGAGTTATCAAAATCTTATTATTACCCTCCATTAGCACGGTGGAAGAAAATGATAAAAATGTTTATTCGGCATCTTGTCAGGGCAAAAAAAAAAAAACAAAATATATAATTGATCTATACGCACCTGGAACCTGAGGTCGCCAACGGGCGGCTTGGCGAAGGGGATCCCCCGGAACGAGTAGAAGTCTTTGCCTTCAAAAGATTGCTCTTTGATGCCACGCAGCTGCCCCTGAGCTACGGTCACCAGCGTTGGGTCAAACGGAACTTTTGGGCCAGAGTCAGAGGCCTCTTGAGCGTACGCAGACACGATGGCTGTCGCCAGCAGAAATGTTAGCAACAGGTGGACTTGCATTGCGACAGGGACTTTTCTGAACTGAAGTGCCGAATCTGTTGGCTAAGGAAAAAAAGTTGCATCTAGCTGTGGAGAATCGAAAGCTAGGAATCTTAGGTATCAGTTCTGCTTGTGTCTGCTGTGTCTGTACGAGACTTATGCAGCGTTGTGTCGAGATAGATTTAGCTCAGTAACTGTCACACTGTTGTCGGGTGAGATTGTGTTATGTTGCTGTACACGCTATTGGAACTAAGGGTATCAACCAATTGATTTTTCTCAAATCTGACATGCTGCATGAGAGGTAGAAAAACTTCCCTTTTGCGTCTTTCTGTACCTCCAAGATAATTAAAATCCTTGATGTTTCGTAGAACTTTTATTTCAGTTAGGTTAAAATATATTTAAAGTGCAATAGCCAATATGTTTCAGTTCAGATGTGATAAGCGCCTTGCTGGAAAAAGTGTGTCCGGATGCCATCTTTGATTTCATACACCAACAACAATGCCACTGAGTGCACTGTTTAAGTAAATACGAGAAAGAGTTATAAAAATCCTGACTTGTGAAGATAGCCTATTGTTTGTAGAATGCTGATTTTCTTACTAATTTTATACCGGCTTACAACTTGGTCAACGTCTACATGCAATCTAAACACAACACTTCATACTAAGACCACATAATTTCTCACACTTTAAATAACTTGTAAGCCATCAGTATGATAAAGCCATTTTGAATTTATTGTGGATTTATCTAACGTAAATTTGTCTATCTCACAGCAACAGATTTACTTACGTCATGAACTCTAACAGAGCTAGAGGAAGAGACAACTGCGCTGTACAGCTTCAGCTTGACCGACTCTTTGAACTAAAGTGTTGCCGGTGCAACGCACGTTCCTTATCCTTATCTCCGAGCATGCACTCATGTAAATACAGTCAATATCACGAATACAGCCAGAGCCATCGCAGCAAGGTCCTCTGCCGAGCTCCACTGAGTTAGAAGACTTTGCATCTTCATTAACTAGGACCGACGGCGCGAAGTCCTGGGTGCCAATGAGTGGTATTAATTACTCTGCATCAGCATCACTACGATGAAAATCACTCCTATAAATGTTTACCCGTAACTTGAGCTGACATGGATGGCAAAGAACTTATCTATTTTGGCTAAATAATGTTCTATATATAGCATATATAGTTTATTTTCTACCATTCCTACCAATGAGGAACATGCGTTATTATAAAAAACTGCGGTTTCGGACGTTCACCAGAGTAGTGTACTTGGCCCACAGTTGTTTGTCTTTGCTGGAACACATGTTGATCAACTATGCTGACGATTCCACTTTGATAGTTGTGGTACCGAGCCGAACATGAGCAATGTCGCCGTCCAGTCTGAAAATAAGGGACTTCTCGCAAATCAGGGCATAGTGCTTTCTCTGGAGTGCGCAGCTGAATCATTGCAAGACTATGTCTATCATTGTCATTCGGTCTCGGACACTTTACTTCAGCATCCACTTCTGGTAATAGATGACACTGTATTTAGAAGTCAAATTCTCTGAAAATTCTTGGTGTTCTTTTTGAGGAGACGCTCACGCTTGAGCTCAAATTAGGCGTTTTGTAGCACCCGCTTCGAGGATAATAGGTGAATACTGCGTTTGGTGACAGCAGTGTACTCTGTCGATGCTTTTATTCTGTTTCTGTTGGAATATATTGTTCGCCGGTCTGGACTTCTGCTTCAGCCAGTCACTTGCGTCTGTTGGACCGACTTTTCAGATCTGGCAGTAGGCTGTATGCTGAGAATGAGCAGGCGAATCTCTTCCACAGACGAAGGTAGCCTCATTATGAGGTGTACACTGTACATCAACGAGAGCCGTTCGTTGTATTCTTCTATTTCTATTCTCTAAGTCCTTGGAAGAAGCTCATCAGCTGCTGCTAATGCCCGCCCATTTACAATTAAGACTATTGGATAGCGAACGGTGTTTTCTACGTACAGTAGGTCTATTTTGAGCTGGAATTCGCAACCGGTATTTTTGTTCGGTGGCATACATCTACGTCAGTTGCTAATGGTTTTTCGATGGATTTTTCTTACCAGGTCTTGGCGTTCATCCAAGATGTTGCTTAAAGTTATCCGTGGAGGCCCGGACGTACACGTAGCTTAATTAATAACTAGAGCACTCTGAGCTTGCTTACCTCCTCCAAGCAAGGCAGCAGTGACGAAAAATTCTAATCGGCTCTGAAACCATGATTACCTCCGCCAAAGAGGTTATGTTTTCGTCGTGTTTGTCTGTCTGTCACCAAGATAACTCAATAAGTTATGAATCGATTTGGATAAAATTTACAGGGATTGTTAGGTATGTTAGGAGAAACAGATGATTAACTTTTGGTGAAGATATGTCCATCCGTTAGTTTGTTTGTCGCCTTATTTTTCTTGATGCCATAACTCAAAAACTTATGGATGGATTATGATGAAATTAACAAGAGTTATAAGATATATAACCAAGAGTAAATGACCGAATTTTAGTGATGATCCGTTGGTTCGTTCGTTTGTCACTGTTTTTAATTTTACGCTTGTTAGCACAATACCTCAAAAAATAGGGAATAGATCTTTATGAAATTCATAGAGATTGTTAATAATGTTAAAAGACATAAATGATCAGATTTTGGTGCAGATAGGTTTGTTCGTTTGTATGTTTGACTCATGTTTGTCATAACGGTTGCTAATAATATAACTCAAAAACTTATGAACGGATCTTCAATAAAATTCAACAAGCTTTTATTGATATAAAAAGACACAAATGATTTTATTTTGGAGTTTACACAAAGAAAATTATGGTTTCAGAGCCAATTTGAAATTTTGCTACCGTTGCCTCACTTGGCGGAGGTATGCGCTCTCAGAGTGCTCTAGTTTTCTTTGTATCAGCACCAAAAAATAATAACATGTTCCGTTTGATAGGCTCTAATTTTCTTGGAAATCCGTTAGTAGCATTTTTAATTATACTGCTAACAAACATTTTAACAAACATAAGTCAAACACACAAACGGACCAACCGATCATCACCAAAATTTAATTAGTTATGTCTTTAGACATTAGTAACAATTCCTGCAAATTTCACAAGGATTCATTCATAGTTTTTGAGTTATTGTGCTAACAAGCATAAAATCAAACACAGCGACAAACCAACGAACAAGCAAGAACATCATTTCAAAAATTTGATCATTTATTCGCTGTATTAAACCCAAAAACTCGTGTAAATTTTATAAAAATACGTCCATTACTTCATAATTTATGGCACTAACGAAAAATTATCAGAAAAACAAACAAATATACGAACAAACGAATGGACAGATCTTCACCAAAAGGTAATCATCTGTTCCGCCTAATATACTTAACATCTTTTGTAAGTTTCGTCAAAATCCGTCGATAACTTTTCGAGTTATCTTGGTGACAGACAGGCAGAATAACAGACAGACAAATCCGACGAAAACAACCAACTTGGCGGAGGCAGTTAGACTGCCCGCAACCCGTTGGGCCACTAAAAACCTATCCTGAGTCTTCTCATTTCATTTACTTGATTACTGGACTTATGGAAGGTTATGTCAGGTTCCTCATGTACCAAAATGCAAAGGGAGACAAATATTTTTCAGGTATATAAGTACTGCTAAGCATTATTCTGTAAGCAGTTGTCGCAGAGCTTTTCAATATTAATGATGAACTGAAGTAAGAAATTAATGTATTATTATTCTCAAATCTCCGAGCTAATCTCAGGTTATTCTTCATGTAGCTATAATAGCGATCGATCGAAGATTGTGTGCACCGTGACACACAAGCAAGCAACATTATCAGAGTCGTATAAGTATATAGATAATAATAATAATCTCGGCAGAATGTCCTCTTAATGCATTAATCAACTCAACAACGATATAAAAAATGAGGCATGCTTGAGTGGCAAGCTTATCGATCCTTGACCTGTTCCCCCTATCAAGAAGCACTGTGAAAATGACATCTTATCCTTTTTTCATTCAGAGTGTGCTCATGAAAAGCAAGAATGAATCAATGATTTGAAATATGGCCCCAGTTTGCAGAAAAAACTATTACCCCCACATTGTGGTCCCATATGCGCTAGCTATTCAACTAAAAATTTGATTGAAAATAGTGGTCTACAGCTATGGGCGCATGAAGAAGCCATGATCTATAGTTACAGTAGAGAGCTGGCTGTAGACGGGTCAACAGCCTCATTTTCATTTCCAGAGAGCAGCCTAGCAGAAGTTGATGACAGCACAAACTAAACCTCAAATTTTCAATTCCCTCTTATCTAAAATGTTTACACTTAGCGGTTTATGCTAAATTATGAAATGCTGCGTTTGCACTCCGCATATTTTTTGGGCACGCAAAAACGCAATTATTATATCCATTTTCTGCAGTAAGAACTTGAAGAGCTAAAGACACGTTGTGAAGATCTTGTATCAAGTTTCATAATGAATTTCGTCATCGCATGATGATGAAGTGCAACAGCTAATTACCTCCGCCAAGGTAATCGTTAACAAGACCTTAGGACTTTAATTTTGAGTTTCAAGTTTAAAAGCAATATCAATTGAAAAAGCTATCAAATTAAATTTTGACAATAGACAGCAAAATAGCAGACGTACAGTCTAATCAGTTAACTATGCTCACTGGCATTGACAAAAATGTTCGCATGAGAACTAATTGCTTTCAAGCAGCACGATCTGCTTACAGCATAAGAATGCAACTTACTATGTAGTAAACTCAAAGATTGTAACACTTGTACCAGATTCAGTACAAATAGTAAGAACGTACTAATTAGTAACAAACGAAATCGTACTAAGTGACAGCTCGGTTTCAACGGCGTACCAGAACTAAAAAATCTAGTACTAATATTACTAAGCTCAAACAACGCATGAGTTGTGCTAAAAAAGTACTAACTTATTCAGAGATGCAAATTACGTAAAAAAACGAAAGAAATATTGGGCTCTAAAATATAATGAAATGATATCGTTCGACTATGAATGGTCGCGGTGAATAACATTACTTTTTGTTTTAAGCGGTTACATCCACGGCGTTATAAGCAATTCTAATAAAAATAATCATAGCTCAAAGAAGCGAAATAAACAGTGAATAATTAATCTAATCTATCCGCCGTCATCTGCTTGGTTGTCCGGGTAAGAGTTTCTCTGTGGCTTTGAACGCGGGGCCGGAAGATACTCGATAACGGTAATTCACTCATCCTATATTTGCTGAGCCCCTTTCTCTTCTTTTTTTTTTCAGGAGGGAAAAGAGTCTCGGCAGAAGAGACGATCATGAATGCACGCAATCATGATCAATAGCCGGTGATATGCGGAGTTAAAGATGTCAGACAATGTAGTTGGAGCGGAAGAGAGAAGAAGACAGATTTAGGAAGCCTCGGATGCTTTGGCCGTTAAGAGTCTGCAACTCCTGGAGGAGGAATCCTTAACTGTGGGAGATGTCTCTCCCAATGTATGTCATGACGATTTTTGAACGCCTTGACTGATTCCGCACTTACAACATCGGAAGAGAGTCTATTCCAAAAGCTGACTATGAAATACGGAAAGAACTGCTGACTTAAGGTCGTTCTTCGAGCTTTGTGTTTGAGTTTTTGACCGTTGTTTCGTAAGCGATCATTGAGGTCTATTTCAAAGAGTCCCGTTGTAGGTACGTCGTTGAAGCTATTCAAATACTTGAATGTTTCTGTTAGTTGCCCCCTGAGTCGGCTTTGCTCGAGAGAGGTAAGACCCAGTTCCTTTAGGCGACATTCATACGGCTTGTTTCGCAGCGTTGGACTCTTTCCATGTTATCGATATCTTTGCACAGATGTGGCGACCAAAATTGAACAGAAAATTCTAAGTGTGGCAACACTAATACCTTGTACAGGGGAACGATGATGTCCTTGGACTTGTATTCAAAATTTCTAGTGATGAATCCGAGTACTCTGTTTGCCATTTCCACACTCTTGTCAACTTGCTGACTGTGCTGTAGTTGGTTTGTAATAGTGATTCCCAAGTCACTTGGGGGACAGGAGCCAATTCTGTCCCATTCATTTCCAATGGAGTTGAAGAGTTCACGAGCTCTAAGTCCATTACTGAGCATTTGTCGATATTTAAGCTCATCTGCAACGTTGTGCTCTATTCCATGAGGTGGTCAAGGTCTTGTTTTACCACGGATGTTAAGATCCAGATCATTGATGTTAATTGAGAACAGAAGTGGGCCAAGCACGCTACCTTGTGGAACCCCTGATGATACCTGCGTCCAGTCGCTTGTCTCTCCTTCAAGCTTCACTCGCTGCTACCGACCCGGAAGCGATGCCCCGATCCATCCTAAGTAGTCTCCCTGGATACCATGGGCTTCCAATTTTTTCATTAGCCGTTGATGGATAACTTTATCAAAAGTCTTTTGGAAGTCTAGATACACAAGGTCTACGCCCTTTTTATCATCTATAATATCCGTAACTTTTGAGGAAAAGTCCAGAAGGTTTGTTAATGGACAGACTTGTGAAACATTTTGGTCCTTCGTGAATTTTGTACTCCGTTCTGTGTATGCAGAAATTTCTACTTGTTTATATTTATCTGAATTCTATTATCTAATTGATTCACCACTATTCACTTTTAGAATCATGCATGATTTTTGATTTTAGAGAGAAGAGGATGAAAATACTGCAGATAAAAATGCTAACATGAATTCTTCTACAGAGTAACTTCCGTGATGAATCAGAATCGGAATTCATTGCAACTGGTTCAGTTCTAGCGGTAGCAATGATGAAGCAGCAGTAGCAGCAGAGGATTCATCTCAGAATGAAGATGAAGTGATAGAGGAAACAGCCCTAGAGAAAATACAGTAGATTCTTGGACTGCTGTTAGCACAGCAGCTAAACAATATCGTTTTATAGGAATAGAAGAACTGAGAAGAAAGTATCAATCCGGTCCAGCAGACTCCGTTTCACCCATTTAGGTTTGTCTCCTGAAGATTTTGGCGACAGATTTGCATTTTTCTCTATCTTTTCACAACGTTTCTGGAGATGGTTTGCCCAAAATTAGACTATTTTTGGCACTAAATGTGGAGACAGATTAGTTGAAAAGTCGTAATCTCGGCAACGCATTTGATACACACTGCAGTGTGGCTTAAGCCTGTCCTAAAATAGGTTAGTTTAGGCATCTTGGGGGTGCTGGATATTTTCTCCTGTAAGAAAACAATGGGAACTACAAAGTCATAGGATAACATGTCTAGTAAGTTGCACATCCACCATGCTAGTAGCCGACCACTTGGCACTACAAACGTTTGTGTGTGTGTGAAAACTAGAAGTGCTAGAAAGCCGTACATAGGCTTAAACTGTAGGCTAAGTAGTGCCGCACCATCCCTGATAATGACCATCCTTTTTTTCATGTTTATCGTGAAAAATGTGTAAACCACTACCATTTTTTATTCTAACTTTTTCGTCACCCCTTTTTACCGTCTCTTTAATGATCAAAATCACTGTACTACCGTTAAAACACGAGAAAACTAGTGAAGTGAAAATGTTGAACTAAGAACACAGACGCCATCTTTGATTCGATAAGGAAGCCTATTGCTGCGTGATGTTTCCACTTTTATCGGTTTATCAGGCTAGCTGTAAATATTTTGAAAATATGCTGTTCCTATCAAATTCAGGCTATATGATCATGAGATATGAATGTGACAGCAAACCGACACGAAATATAAACGAAAATGTAAAGAAACGAGTTCACAAGTGAACATGCGGCGTCATTCATTTGAATGAAGGTCGGTTTTACAGTATGTGTGGCCAGCAACAGCACAAGTTGACTCATGGTTCCCGTGTTCATTTTAGTGATTGAACGCGTTGAAATGAGGGATGTGTGAACTGGCCCTAAGATAAAGTAAGGTTTGGTAGCCATGGCTTGGTAAGGTTAGGTATAGTTGGGTAAAGTTAGGTTACGATAAGTAAGGTTTGGTTAGGCAATGTTAGGTTAGCTAAATATGGGGTCGCCGGTTGTTTTTTCCCATAGAAAAAACCGGTATAAGTTTCCTTTAAGCACATTTTTTTTATATGTAGAATCCGAATCTGAAATCCGTTTTTGGCGGTCGGACCTAGTTTTCTAGTTACGACACACACAAGGGGGGAGGGGGGGGGGTAGGGGTATATTTCCGTCATATACCTAGAGTCTGAATGTTATGAAATCTGCACAGTAGCTATGTATATGTAATACCGAATTTTTTAAACATGTTATTCTCGGCAATGTTTCGATTCCTGCAATTTTTTTTTGAGTTATGGCACGGTTTATGTAAGGCCAAAAAACTTATTTAAAAACTGTTCCATTACACTCTGCCATCGCCGGGTATTTTGTCCCATAGGAGAACAATGGGAACTTCAAAGTCATATATCAAAAAGTAGGGCCGACAGCCACAAACCGACTTCAGATCAGTAATCTGAATGTAAAAACGAGTAGATTAAGAACAAAAATATGTATATATCTTTTTTCAAATGTGCTTAAAGGAAATTTTTAGCGAAAAACAATGGGAACTTCTATGTCCAATATCACAAACACTAAGGATTTGCGGCGGAAATGCCATTCATGAAAATGTCCTGAAATCAGGGTTGGCGTTAAAAAAACACCCAAAAAACCCAGTCAGCATAGTGTTTTTTCAAAAAAACTATTTTTGAGCAAATAAAAGCTGAATAGCAGTAAATAACAGCTTAAATATACCCACTACACTGCTAAATCATATATGACATTATTCTTGCATCTTTATACTACTTCTACACTTTAAAAATATGTTCAGATGTCATCTGTAAAATGTACTGGAGGGCCAAATTAGCTAAAAAATTCCAAACAAAAAGCTGATAACTTCAAAATTCAAACTAATCAAAGAAATGTATTTATTAGTTAGAACCACAATTGTCAAAGCATATTATTGGTTGACAGTCTGATTGAATGATTAGTAACCAAGGAAATTATCGTTGTATACCTATTACAAGTTTGCCAGTTCGAACTTCAACAAATGTAGTTGTTGCAAAAGTCCGAATTAGGCTACAAAGATTGATGCGTTATTAGATAGGCGGCACTAGGCGAACCAAAAGGCCCATTCCCAAGAGATACCGCAACTTACGTCCCCTGTCCTGTAGGAGCTATTGCCATTATGTAGTAGGATATAGAAGACAGGAGAAAAGAGAAAAAAGGGGAAGAGTCCTTGCCAAAGAGACGATCATGAATGCACGCAAGCGCGGTCAATAGCCCTTAACATGCATAGCTTAGACACAACGATCAAACTGTGTGGTTGGAGCGGAAGAGAGAAAACGACGGATTAACGCAGCAAAGCCATTCATGGGCATTTAATCATATAAACAATGTAAATAAGTACAATCGCAAACAGATTTATACAGTAAATGGGTTTAAAAATGTAGCTACTGGCGGTTTTAAAAATGGTACACATCGCTAACGGTAACAGCAGCTAGTGACTGCCGCAGGCGATGTGCGCCTCAGTGGGCCACAGAAGCGTAGCTCTATTTGGCGTACATCGCCTGCTCTACAGATTGCAGTCATTGTGGGCGGTCTGTACGTATTTCTGCCACAGACTTTTGCACGCTGTACTGAAAGAACTAACCTCTGTGGAACTGCACACAAGCTCTCACTTTGATTGCTGCTTTGGCACGGAAGATAAGCAATTTTGAACCTATCACCCGTGCGGTAAAACGCGCAATAGGGGCTATCGCGGCCAGCGTGTTAACTATTCACTATAAATGCCGAAAAATTTAAAGGGGTCAATTAAATTTTTGGAGGGGCCCACTTCAGAGTGGTGGGGGTAATAAGTAGCAAGCCACCAGGGCCATCTAGATTGAACCTTTTGTCGTGAGAAAAAAATTTCAAACCACTTTTCAATGTTTCATGTTTGGTTCTCTCCCGTAAACTGTAAACGGGGACCGTTGTGACGCGGAAACAACCGAGAACATTTCAGACGGTTTTGTTCTTCATGCCCTGTTGCCGTAAGTGTCGCCTGATGGTTGAACTGCAGTCAGCATCTATCAGTGCGTTGATTTGCCTGGAAAACCGTTCTCTGTCTTGAGAAACAACTCGTTTAATTCTCCTACTCAATGCAGAGAAAATTTTTGTCGGCCTACCACAAGATTTTGCTGTTCCACAACTCTCAGGGTCCTTTAGGAAGTTGCAATCACAGTTTTACTGCAGTGAATCTCAGCTGTAATTGCACGTAACAACAAAACCTTACTAATGCAGTTGAACATTCGAACATGTTCTAATTCGGAGAGTTTACTTGCGTTGGGCTACTAATTTTTAACAGATGTTTACCAAGATTACAATGTATGCTCAGGAAAATAAAAATCTGGCAAGGCGCACTAGTGGGGGTAGAGTCTGTTTAGAGTTGAACTAAACTGGAATACAGTCATAAAGACAGGTTCATACAATTGTCAAATGACCGAGTTCGTTTAACTATATGTTTGGCTAACGTATTGAATCATCGTCTACAGAACAAAGTTAGTAAAATGTTAACCGTCAAATCAAATCCTGAGTAAGTGCCGGTTGTAAAGTTCCTGCAATCCGGGCGAATTGGATTAAATTAAATCTCAACTTTTTGTCTTTGGGTTTTTTTATCGGAGATAGTAAAGTATTCGGAAGTCGGGCGGTGGAAACTTATTCACTTGACACTATAGTGAGAACCCGCCTTAACGAAGAAGTACAAGTGAAATGATTAATAACTACAGATCATCTCGCTTGTTTTTCTTTTTCTGGGAAGTTGGATTGCTCGAACCCTTCGCAGTCTTTCCAGAAAATTTCAGGCCGAGCACGGGTGAGTGAGAGCTCTTTAGTTCTTCTTCAGTTGGATTGATGACGGACTCAGGGAACAAGAAGCGGTTGATTTTCACTGGAAGTTTTCGCCAGAATTCGCGGACCTGCACAGATATGAGTAGTGACGGAAAAACATATACTGTATATTGGTTTGAAAATAATGCTAACAAATGTTAAGTAAGTACTTAATGAAGTCCTGAGCTGTAAGAATTCAAAGAAATAATGGTCAAAATCTTGTGTGTTAAGTGTAAAGTCTGAAATGCAGCCTATTATTACCAATCCGTAAAACTGAGGTCAACAAGACCGACAGCAAGTTAGCATTTAGAGTATTATAGGGATGAGCTCACGCGTCATTCAAATCAACGCGTTCACTCATCTACTCGTCTGCATGTTTTGTATCGTTGTTGGCAGCACAACTTTGTGTACACCACAAAAACTTATTGAATTGATTACCGTCGAATGTGTTGACTTTCCAAGTGTCGCTAGACAAGTTACAGATGTCTCTCTAGCTTTGGAGTTAAGTAAAACTCTGGAAACAGTGCACTTTTCTGCTATTTCTAAAGCATATATAATAACACATGCGGACAAGTGGATAAGCGAACACGTTGACATGAATGTCATGTGAACGCACCCTCAGATGCCTCTCATAAAGTAAATCGTTAACTTTCTCTTGGAACTTGAATTCCATTACGACTAACACAGTTTGTCGTGCCTTAAATAAAATTGTGACTGCAGTTAGTTAGAAATTCCGTATCTCCATAAGTGTTAGTAGAAGGCTTATCAATGCAATATGGTGAATGAGAACAATTACAGACCTCTTTCTTGGGATCAGTTTCATCCATTTTCAGTTCCTTATTAATTAGGAGTACTCCTTCGTAGTCGGCTGTGAATGGCTTCCAGTGAAAGGTGTCATCATCAGGAGTTGGATTTCTGCAAGAATATTGTTATTGGTGATCTTATGTAATCCCTTCAGCCATTTCCTCACTGCTGAAATTTCCAAGTACCCTGACAAGTTTAATTTCTAATGGCAGCGAGACCTAGTGCAATTATATTTTAGCCTAACGCACGGATCTTAAGGAGTGGAGAGACTATCGGGACCTTCCCAATAATGATGAAATAAATTTCAGAAAATAATTTAAAAAAACACTTCTACAGACAGCATTATGTGCAGCTCCTGTCCGCAATGACTGTGCTGACTCAATTCTTCATTTCATCACAGTTGCGCCCTGAATATTAGGTATACAGTATATTCGCGTCTTTCTTGATGTTTGTTTAGCAGCAACCGATTTTATTTTAAAGTAGTAAATTGGCGACAGAAAACGGGGACCCAACATACCTCAGGTGGGCTTGGCAACCTTATTAAAGAAAATATGAGAGGGAGCTCTGCTAGGTGCCAATGAATGTGATATCTCCAAAAGTGTTATTTTCTTATTTTTCGAAAACAACATATTCTTAATTGCTTTAAAAACTCTGGCATTATGTGGTTACTAATTGAGTTTCCTTATGGCGATTTCATAAACTCTGCTGACCTAATATCAATACCACAGACGCCGCGGCGCCTCTCGGGTCATTTGTTCCTTCCGTCAAATTGGCACCATAGTTCTTGGTGACGCGAGGTCGACTGCAACTACACTTACTCATCTGGGGCCAGTGGGCCTATACCCGCAGTACAAACCAGAGCATGTGGGTTTCCCAGGTGAGGGTGTGGTCTAAGTTGACTTTACCTTTACCCGGTTGTTACTGTTTCCTATAACTTTAGAAACGCTATTTGCACAGTTGAAAATAATCGACTAATTCCTATAATGAGAGAGCACGGCACATATCAGTTTATCACAAAAAACTAAAAACAGAAAACTGTGATAGTGCTGGGATAACAAGACAATGTAATTCTGTTTCAGAATAATAACAAAGAGTTATGGTGCTAAATTAGGAGCGCTAAATTATTTCTGCAACGTATAAATAAACGACACTATAGCCAAAATGATATTATGGCGAGGTTAGAAAGGATGGGATTCTTTTGTCACAGGAACTAAGAAAAAGACGCTATATTGCCTGGTTAAAAGATTTGAAAAATTTTTTGTTGAAATTAAAGAAACCTGATTAGAATTTGTGATCAAGAATGGATAGTAATTTTGTCAATTTTACTTACTTTCACCTTTGGTTCAAATATTTTAATAACTCATCTAGTGTTCCATTTCATACTTAATCTATTGTTTATCTACTGGTCATGTATAGATAAAACAGTATAATGCTAGGCTTGTAGAGACACAGGCTTCGCTACACATGCATGGCTATGGCCCTCTTTTCCCCGAGGTTTAAAGGATACCAGCTACCGTATCTACTGCGTAGTTAATCCATAATTTTGCAATATGCATTATGTTACAGTAAATTAGAGGATATGTCAGGTTAAGTTAGAAGATATCAGTTACTGTACCCAGTGCGTGCGAAGTTTGTCCACAGCTTCACCATTTTTCGACGCATTTCGATATCTTCGGGCTCTGTCAGAGGAAGTGTAAAGACGTAACCTTCAGTTGGCTCGCCAAAAAGGTAGATCAAGTCGTCGCAGTGTAGCACATCTGTGTGTGGAATATAGGGTACAAGAAGACATATGTTGAACTTTATATTGTTTTGCTGCATGAAATGATAATAAAGAACAGTATGTAGCAGGAATAAAGGTTATCTCGGCAGTTTAGTTATATGCTGCCGCATGCACAGAGATGGGCAATGCAAATGAAAGAAATAAGACCAGAGAATCATTTTGAATTGAAGAATCATGCAAATTTTTCGCGACAAACATTGCCTGTGAATGATAAAAACCAAACATGTGATATCTGTATGTAGCTATTTCTAATTCAAGGACATTAATTTGTAATTATCATTGTCGGCGTTCATATTCATTCATCAATAATAGAATGCTAACTTATTCTTAACTGCCCATAAAATCATTTTTGAGCTTTGAAATGCACTCCACATCGATTTCACCAACACAGGACAAAATGATCACACTCTATATATAATATAACGAAAAAAGAACTCATCAGTTCAATAAAGGACCGGCATTGAGTCCAAAAATCTTTACCAAATATACTTTCATTGTTTCGGTAATACAATTCAAGGGCTTATAGAGCCAGAAGTGGCTATATCCATTTTTTGGCGAAATTGGGTTCCACTGACGAAGTCGGTGCCCGTGAGGCATATTTTTAGCGTCACAAGTGTCTATACCATATGTCTTCATCAAGAAGAGGTATGGCATAGACATCTGTGACACTAAAAATACATACACCTTACGGCCACCCACTTGTGAGTGGAACCCGATTTCGCCAAAAAATAGACATAGCCACTTCTGGCTCTAAGCCCTCGAATTATTATGTTGTACTAGAGTGCTCGAGCTGTCGATAGTGGCAGCGAAGAAATTGTGAAGATACGTCTTGTGTTGCCCGTAGCATCATCCCAAAGATATTAAGACAGAGCCTTACAAGTATAGATTTGAGCTCCCTGTCTGTGTAGTGCCGCGTGTTGACGGGTCATGGTCATGCATTTTATGATTTGTCAGGTTATCACCTATTTAGGGTAGACGGTTGAGCTCCCTTCTATATAATTATGTAAGGATCTTACAACGAGCTTCAATAGAGAAGGAGGGAGGCCTGCGGCCCACGCACAGATTCGCCAGCGAGTCAACCTGATCTCTTATGACTGTGAGACGCGTTCATGAATCCCATTGATGGAAGTGACGGGGGAGCAGTGAGTTTCACGAGGGAGCAGCAGACAAACCGAGTTAGTTACTGATATATGAGTGGTGCATAAGGCAACTGGCTGACAGTCAAAAGAGACTTTTTGAGCTTCACGGGCGAGGCTTCTGGCTCTCTCCTCTCTATAGAAGCTCCTTGGGCTCCAACTTCCTTGTGTAGATGCAACTGCCAACTTGAATTAGGGAACCGTACAGATAAACGTGTAAGACTGAACAACACCAAGCTTTTTTCGGTGATACGCAAAAGCGATGTTTTTTTGTCCGCAGTCGATATTG
The DNA here is from genome assembly GCA_001587735.2 of Parhyale hawaiensis. Lineage (NCBI taxonomy): Eukaryota > Metazoa > Arthropoda > Malacostraca > Amphipoda > Hyalidae > Parhyale > Parhyale hawaiensis. The sequence goes on along the minus strand of LQNS02278171.1, from coordinate 19,201,289 downwards.
CTTCTAATAAATACAGAGCTCTATATTCAAGATACTCGAGGGTGGTGTATAACTCGGACTCGGAAAATTTTTCCTGAAGAGATAATTTCTCGGAATAATTATAGAGGGAGGCGACATGATCGAAATTTTGCACGGCGGTCTGCGGGAGTAGTGGGTAAAGCACTGAGATCACGGTTTTTGAGGGTAGGTTCCCCTCGCGCCGGCGGGTCATCGCGCCGCCCCTTCCGGTTTCCCAGGCCCCGCCCACTCCGGTTAGCGCCCCCCTGACCCCCGTTAAACCGGTAGTGCATTGGCCGTTACAAACCGGAAGCCCACGCGCGAGGGCAGCCGCGAGGGTAGGTCACCCTCAAAAACCGGGATCTCAGTGCTTTACCCACTACTTGCGGGCCACTTCATGGTGCGAGCTGGCTGGATTGCTGGCTGATTTGCACGCTGGCTAGCTGGAATAGGTGGCGTAGATGCAAGCTGAGATTTCTTTTAGCTATAAAGCAGTAGACTCGTGCTCTTCTTCATTTACATTAGCTGCAAATAGCGTTCACATGAAAAAGACTTCAGATTTCCAGTTTTCGGTGCGCTGGAGCGGAATGGCCTTCCATATCCAGGATACAACATTCCATAAATATTCATCCCTTTCTGATCCCTGAACAATAATTGTTTGTAAGTAGGTACCGCCAACCTAGTCACGCTTGTCCAAATTGCTGCTGATCGGGTGCTGGCCGAGCCATCGAGTCTCTTAACTAAACTGTCCTCGAGAACAGAGCTCATCAGAACGCCGCTTCAGAAGGCTGCCATGAGACAGCCACCGCGCACTCATTTTTGGTCCCATTGCCGAGGTCTTATGCCGTCTCTCTCTATACTTATTCCGAGGATAATTTGTTCTGTCGAAAGAAGAACTCAAAATATGGAGAAAATTATTTGCTGCGGAGAAATCCTCGCAGTAAGTATAAACTTACTTCGGGGAGAAATCATCGTGGTATTTACGCGCTTGCTAACCGCTCATGAATATGATACCAGTTGCCTCCATAATTACCAAAATAACAAAATACGAGTATCAGCTGAAGTTTGAATGAAGGAAATCTCAGAAAAGAGTACACAACACGATGGAAGAGGTTGTTTAGAGAAGCCGTTTGCATCTACAGCGAGTGGATTTCAACGTTGTCAAAGAAAGACCGGAATCAGATATACTGTTCGAGTGCCATCATCTGCAACCTGGATTATATTCTGCCTATCAGTTTTCTACGAAGCTTGGCAGGACGGTCCTTGCTAACAATTAGGGTTGCCGCAGAAGTTAGAAACCCAATTCAGCTTCTGGGCGGCGGATCCAAATGTTTCTAGGGTTTTTACTGTGCTTATTAGCAAAAACTTCAGTGTCAGGGTCATCATCTTAAACCCAAATTTATGGTGGTACAAATACTCAGGGACGTTAAGTCTTTGATTTACATTCAAGTCAGTTATGAACTAATGCAGCTCACAACCCCGAAATTTCAACTTACAATCCCTTGCTGTTGGAAATTCAAACAATGGAATTTTTGCGACTGGAGATTTGTAGTCGAATCGATAGACGAAGATATTTTTATTCTCCTGTTGCGCCTCCTCGTCCTGCGCCATAACACGAGCGGTGGCGTCTGCATGATACCACATAAACCGGTCGCCCACCATCTGGTGACCAAAATAGAAGGCTGTAGTAGATGATTAGCTACTTCTAATCTATAGGGCTCACACAAGAAGTGCAGTAACGCTTTTATGATAAGTACGGGCGTTACTGCATTAGTAAAGACACCTCTTCACACATGAATTGTTGTTAAACTACTCTGCCCTATTAACATGGCATTATCTCTATGAATTTCCTTTACTTTTGCTCTAATGTAAATTAATCGTTTTGAATTTTGTGCGATGGCCCTGACTTGGAAGGCACCGTGGCTGGTAAGGATTCGTCTTCTTTAGAGAAATAGGCTTCGTGGTTAGTTCAAGCATAATGTTCATTGTATTAGACTCTAACCAGTCGAAACAATGTATGGAGTATAGTCCTCATTGGCAGAGTTGCTAAGCGAAAAAGATACAAGTATACTCGTACTGATCTCTCACCAGCATCATTACTTATCATACTCTTTCATTATATTAAGTTTGTAGTATTCTCCTCTGATGCAACATGTTACTCAATTGCTATGCTTTTAATTCTCAATTCAAGTAAATTGTTTTTATACTCACGTCACTGGTAGCTTGGAAGGATTTCATCTCAAAATCCGTATTGCCGACATAATAATCAAAAATTTTAATTGTTTGCTTCAGCGGGGCGATATCTCCCTCTCCAAAGTCCAAAAGCACTGGCGCAAGCTCTTCGAAATTGTACCACATCGAACAACGGAATTTTTCATCAAAGTAGTATGCTGCAAGTTGAGTAGAGGAATTAATTAGGTTCAACCATGGATCACACCATACTGTACATTGACTGGACACTGGCCCCTAGGGCAAATAGTGGTTCCGCAATTGTGTTGACTGCACGGTGCCGCAGACGCATTCTTATATGTTCTCCTATTACTTTTTCATACTTTGTTTAGCTGTTGGACTTAATTCTTTTGCATTCAGTAATGACCCGCAAACCTGTATATACGTCTAAAACTTCTATACGCAACAAATTCACAAACAGAAGCTTCTCAAATTTGTGGTATGCTCGATTTGTAATGAAATGTCAAGTAAACAGCAGATGAAAATGTTAATGAAGTCTATTTGGTATACGGGCTAAGCGAGATGATCACAACAGACAGTAGAGCTGAACGGTGAGTGGGAGCAGCTAGCAGACATGAAGTGATGAAACCCTGGCAGCAGTGAAGTGATGTTCGACTGGTTACCATGAAGTGATCTGGCATAGGAAGCAGTGAAATGATGTAGCAATGGTAGCAGTGATCTGATATAGCATTGGCAGCCGTGAAGTGATCTGAATGATGAAGCACTGATCGCCATGAAGTGGTTTAGCATTGAGTCTTGAGAGCAGTGAGGTAATACAGCATTGGTAACCTCCAAGTGATACACCATTGGTAGCTGTGAAGTGATACAGCATTGGTAGCCGTGAAGTGATGCTGTATTGGTAGCCGTGAAGTGATGTAGCATTGGCTGTCGTAAAGTGATATAACATTGGCAATTGTGAAGTGGTCTAGCACTGGCAGCAGTGAAGTGATGTAATGTAAACCACCATAGAGTAATCTAACTTCGGCAACCATGAAGTTATGTAACATTGCCATCTATCAAATCATATATGTAATGGAGGAAACTATGAAGTGATGTTAAATCATGTAATGTAGGCAACCATGATGAGATGTACCAGTAACATATACAACATGAAGTGACATAACGCAGACAACCATGACGTTATATAGTGTAGGGAACTACTAAGATGTCATTCAACTTAGGCAACTATGGAATGATTAAATTTACGCAACTATGAAATTGATTCAACTTACGCAACCAGTAAGTGATTCAACTTAAGCAACCAGTAAGTGATGTAGCATAGGCAACCATGAAGTGATGTAATGTAGGCAGTCAAAAAGGGTAGTAGTATTCATAGGTAGTAATGTAAATTGACATGGTACAACTGTAGATGGTTCCAGTGATGAAAGGTTGTCCTAGCAATGTCCTAGCAATTGTGATGAATTTTCAATTTCTTCTGGTGTCCGAAGGTTTATGATATTTATCCCCTACTGAAGATATATGATTGTGAATTTAGATTCCCTGTTCTGCAACTCCGCATTCCTCATGATACTAAGAAGAAATCAGTTTTGTTTGAGGTCTCTGTGATTTGGCCTCCAGGCCCAATTGCAAGAGGCCCGATTTCAGTCTCTAATCAAGGTATGGTGTGGTCTATGGTTCAACAAATTTAAATGAGCATTGACCATATACAACGACTTGCTAAGAGCATAGATTGTAAGGAATATTTCATTAATATAATTTGTTCATGGAGGTAGATTGTAGGGAATAGTATACAATGCATTGTAACGCAATGCAACTTAACGGAACGTGAGGCAATGCATTACAATACAAAAAGCTTTTTCTATGCTACAGGATTATTTTGGAAACTTATTTGAATACAGGCGTAGCTTGTAATGAAAAAATTATATGAATTTTATTATCTATAGCATGGACGCAGAACGTCAGAAACGAAGAGGGATCACGTTCTTTCATATGCTATTTTCTTAAATTGAAAATAAATGTAGATAATTAATTTAATTTCCATGGTCGTAGGATCTAAGGAACACGTAGTAATGACTTTATTTATAGTTTAAATTACCTAACCGAATGAGAAAAGTCTATGGCAACATATTCTGATGAAAATTGTAATTATTAGTCTCTCAAGTGCTTTAATTATATGCACAAGTTATCCCTGTAATAACAATGGGTCCGACACTATCTCACTTTGCATCATTGTAGTGACCGTTACTTTTGTCTAGGTCTAGGGTAGTGCCCTGATAATTTCCCGATGGTATTGTCGCTTTCGGTGAGCAGACGGTTTAGATGGTGAACGATGCAAGCTGCTTGTTCCTAATATTCACCCTGTGTCAGGGTTCTCTTGTGCGGATGGTCCCTAATGGCTCTCGCGGGCCGTTCGGTTTGCCAGGTAATAAGATAGTTTGACGTGTGGAGACCCGGCGCGGCCTGACACTCTGCTTGTACATTTCTACGTCTAGCGGCTCTAACTAGGGGCCAGTATTAAGATTTTTTTCGGAAAATAGCACTTTACTGTTTTCTCCGAAAACTTTGACAGGATGTGCAAAAGATGATCTGTGGTCGACTGGAACCATACACTCTACTTTTCCTTAATCACAATGTACCAACGACACGAACCAGTGCATGTTGGTCTCCTAGTTAGGGTGTGCGGTCGAAGCAATTTTACTTTAACCTTTCTAAAAGCTTTTCGACTGTTCTTTGCTGTTTGAAGTTAGATAAAATAAAGGTTTATTTTCCACACGTGTCCGCTCAGTAGCCAGAGCAGGGTCTCTGTTGTAAAGGTGATAATGAAGTAAGTCTGGAGAGTACTCGAAATTTTTTATGCGCTTAGGCTGGATTGTCTTTTACTGCACAAAATGTATGCAGGGTAGGTTGTATCTGTTTGACATTCACAGCATCTTCACATAAGAGATGAAACTTCAGGCGTGTATCAATAAATTTGGTGTTCGCCGCTTTTTGACTGAGTGACATAGACGTTGAACTCATTAGTGAAACAAAAGTTAGGACTACTGACTCTTCACCGCACAAACGTAGCTGTGTTTGCCTATTGGAATCGAAAGGTTAAAAAGGGTTTGGGAGAATAGTAATTATTTTTAACGTTTCAAATGAACTGATTGGGCTCATTCTGGTACTGGTACTGGTTCGGGGAGTTCTTACAAAAGCTTCGTTAAGTTACGAGTATCATACAGTGACACATGGGTGAAAGTATTGCGTTTTCCTATTCATTTTGACATCTATATTGCATTTATATACTGTATTTAATAATATATTTTGTCGAAATAAATCCCCTTCTCATAACTTTGTTAATATCTGTATGATGATATAACAAAATGTGAGCCGTGATATCGGTACATCTTCACGGAACTTTAAGTTATGCGTTTACTAATCTTTTCCAGGTGTTTTAATTGACAGCAGGCCCTGACTATACGTGCTGTGATCTGCTATAGTTGACACATTATCGTACCGTGTTACTGACACAGGCATCACCTGTTCCAAAATGCCTTATCAGCGCAAAGCAATCAACGTTGAGTCTCATTCGGTCATATCACATGGAAGATTCGCCACAGCTACTCTGAATAAAGAATCTCTTACAGCATACACTATAGTAACTCAATGTTTCGTGCTCAATATTATATTCTTCATTAGGGACAAACCGCAGAATATCACGCGTTATCATACGTCTGCTAACTTAGACAACTAGCCATTCAGTTTGTTAAAATGAGTGGTAAGCAAACATCAGCAACCGAACAAAAAGAAAAGGAGCGAGTTTGTTATCCTAATTGATGAAAATTGATAAAGAACAAGAGCACTCTGAGAGTGCATACCTCCGCCAAGCAAGACAGCGGTAACGAAAAATTCAAATCGGCTCTGAAACCATGATTTTCTTTGTATCAACACCAAAATCTGATCACTTGTGCCGTTTGATAGCATTAATTGTGTCTGTAACTTTCTTGGAGATCCGTTCATAGCTTTTGGAATTATGCTGCTGACAAGCATTTTACCAAACATAAGTCAAAAACCCAAACAGACTTACCGATCATCACCAAAATTTGATCAATTATGTCTTTTAACACTAATAACAATTTCTACAAATTTTACAAGGATCCATCGATAATTTTTGAGTTACTACGCTAACAAACATTTCAACAAGCAGAAGTCAAACACACAAACGGACCAACCGATCATCACCAAAACTTTATCAATTATGTCTTTTACCATCACTAACAATTCCTGAAAAATTCACAAGGATCCATTAATCACTTTTGAGTTATTGCGCTAACAAACATTTTAACAAACATAACTCAAACACACAAACGGATCAACCGATCATCACCAAAATTTAATCAATTATGGCTTTCAGTATCACCAACAATTTTTGAAAACTTCGTAAAGATCCATCCATAACTTTTTGAGTTATTTTGCTTACAAACATAAAATCAAACACAGCAACAAATAAACGAACGGACAAACACAGCATCACAAAAACTTGATCATTCACTCTCCGTAATGTACCCAAAAAGTTATGTAAATTTCATGAAAATCCGTCCATTACTTTCTTGAATTAGAGCACTAACAAAAAAAGAAGCAGACAAACAATCAAACAAACAAACGGATGGTTGGATTTTCATAAAAAGTTAATCCTCTGTTTCTCCTAATACACCTAACAATCCCTGTAAATTTCGTCAAAAGCGGTCCATAACTTTTTGAGTTATTTTGATGGCAGGCAGACAGACAGACAGACAGAATAACAGACAAAGAGACAGACAGACAAACCCGACGAAAACAAAACCTCCTTATCGGAAGTAAATACATCGTAATTAAGGAAAGTAAATTCCGACTTACGCTGAATGTAGATTGCACCTTCATCTCTAGTGACACCGATCATGACGTCGACTTTTTGGTTACGATATTCTCTTACAAGAACTTCTGGCTCATCATCAAGAAAGTTTTCGTGTACCCGAGGGGCCATCAGCAAAGGAAGGAAGCCCACTTTCTGAAAGGGAAAATTATGTAACGCTTCTGAAGCAAAATTATGATCCCTTGCTTTGTGGAACTGAATCACAAAATACTTAGTGTGAAACGGCACTGACGCGGCTACTGCTAGTGATATATAGAGCATGAGAAACACTACAGTTTCAGATCAGAGTGACTCTAAGAAGGGTATGACTTTGATAGCTGGAAAAGAGTTATTAACTCTAGAACAAGGAAATGGATAGAATATGAGAAATACCACAGCTTTGGTTGTAGCTGACTCAGAAACGTAAATAAGTCTGATAGCTCGAAATAAAAGACCAGCACAAAAATAAGTTTTAATCGGCAGAAGTTTCAACCATTATAAGCACTGGCTAGCAAGAGGTAAAAAAAATAAAATAAAAAAAATCCTATCAATGTAACGCAAAGAATTAAAGGAGACCAGTACTTAAATGTTATTCTCTCATCAAGATAATGCTTTATTATAGTATTACAGTTACCATCAATTCACGAGACGAAAAAGTTGTGTGAGCCCTTACCAAGCATTTTTCATTTAAAGTATACTGAAAAGATAAATGTCACAGTTTGGCAGCAATGACGCAACTATTTTCTCAGTAATAGTTACAGTACATTCATTGCGGGTTCCTTTTAGAGTTTCTGTTGTTTACAGAAGACTAGATTTTCACCAGGTATGTTTCTGATTATTTGTAGACATAACGTCGTTCTCTACTCGACAGGGACGAGAGGGAGCTTCATAAAGACTTTAACCAGCTCACTGAGTGGACCCCCAACCTGGCAGATGAGCCGTCATATAGCAGCTGTTCGGTGATCCCCGTCTGATATCATCACATTGAACGCCAAACGTACGATCAAAACCACTGAACGCGAATCCGTTGGACATTATGAGCTGACACACAAAAAAAAAAAAAACGGTATGAGCACGCACACCATCAGTGCAAAAGAGCTCAGAACACGCACGCCATCAGTGCAAAAGAGCTCAGAACACGCACGCCATCAGTGCAGAAGAACTCAGAACACGCACACTATCAATGCAAAAGAGCTCAGAATACGCAAACCTTCAGTGCAAAAAAAGTGAGAACTCGCCCACCATCAGTGCATAAGATTTCAGAACAAGCGGTAACCGGAAAAAAAGCCCCGGTGGAAAAAAGCCCCGCTTTCCCTTGAAGCTATATTTGAGAGCTCTATTCATTTATGTCAACACAGCATATTTAAGTAAATTAAACTTTATTGGGCTAAGCTAAATTTGACCAAATATTTGCATGAGCGAAGGTGGGTTGTAAGAATTCATGAAATTGGTTATGTGAGATTAAGTTAGATTTAGCTTGATGAGCTTAGGTTGGTGATCATAGGTTAGTTGAGCTTAGGTTAGGTAAGGTAAAGTTGGGCTAGGTAAGGTTAGGTTAGGTAAGATCAGATTAAGTGAGATCAGGTTAGGTGAGTTCGGCTTAGGTTAAGTTAGATGAGTGAAGTTATGTAGTTTGGGTTAGTGGGGACTGCAAGGTTGAGTTAGGCTTTGCTATGCTCAAGAGCCGAATTCTTATATTTTGAACTGGTTCCAAGTCCAAGAATCGGATATCACGGGTTATCTCTATCCTAAAAGCAAAGAGCGTAACGGGAGAACTCACGGGAAGCTAGTACCGGTATCAAAAAGTGACGTCTGTAATTAATTACGTCAACATTGACGAACGCGCCAGCTGAGCAGCCTATATGAGTATTGCAATCAATTTCGCCTGAAAAATTGTCATCAGTTCCGAATTTCAACCCTTGAGCAAATAGATAAAAGAAGAGAAAGTATACTTATTGAACCAGAAACAATTGTTTTACCAATGAGATATGCAGTGAAGCCTGGTGGAAACTTTCACAGCACTAGAGGCAAAATTTTGGCCGGTATGGCCCCTGATTCATCTTCTTTTGAAGTGAAGCCTCATTTACACTTCGTATTTAACAAAAACAAAAACAGAGTTAAACATATCATTTTATATGTTTTACTGAATTCATTCAATCTTCCGCTCCTCACTGGCCAGTTACAAGAGTTGCACCCATACACAAAACACAGTAAGACGATTGTCGTCAAGTAAAGAAGGTTTAAGCAATAAATATTCATATGGTTTCCCTCGCGTCAAGAATATAACACTGAATGCATTTTTTGGTTAGGATTACCGACCCAACTTATGAAGGCGTGAGGTCCTACCCCTCAAATATGCTCTTGGACTCGTCGGTGTGACGTAATTTGGCTACATGCGATGCGGTCACCGCTAAATTTTATTTTAGTCCCAATGAGTCCTCCCGTTACACTCTTTGCTTTCTGGATCTATCAGATAAAAATTGCTTGTAAACAAAAAGTTAGGTAATTACACAAGGATTCAAACCATCAGCAGATTTTAGGTTGGCGAGGCCTGCTTCTCTCTTAATTAATCGCTTTAAAAAAAAAAAAAAAAAAAAAAAACGTTCTGTTATCGTTAGCTGACTGCCGGACTCCCGGTTGCCCGTGTTTACAGGAGCATTCCCCGATTACCTGAGATAGTGAAGATCATGGTATAGAGAAGATAGTTCACCTATAGACTGATACTGTTAGTGACAGCAAGCTGTTCCTGCTGGGAACCCTGGTATGCCACATTAGGGACCGTGCCGGCTGACGTCTGGCAATACAGAGAGCAGTGGAAGTCAGTACACGCTGTACGCCGCATGTTTGGAGATTCCTTAAAGTCGGTGAGGACACCCAAAAATACGCGGGCACAAAGTTAGGTTAGGTGAAAAATGTTACGAGCTCGTAAGTCAGGTTAGAAGAAGCTAGGTAATGTTATGTCAGAATAGGTTGTGTTGAGTTAGATGTGGTTAGAGTAGGCTGCGTTAGAAAAAGCTAGACTAGGTTACGGTAGGTAAATGCAGCACAGTATAATGTAACTTATTTTAATATAACATGCTTCAAAATAACTAAGCAAGGGCGATAAATGTACATTAGGAGATAGGCGGGGGCTTTTTTCCTATACCCGAACAAGCACACCATCAGTGCAAAAAATACAAGAGCATCTACATCTCCAATCAAGATTCCTAGTTTTTGTCTTATAATGATACCATAATAATAATAATAATATTAAAAATTCTGATCTCTGTAGTTCCATTTTCCATTTACTAAATCGCATAATAATTAAGAAATGATTTCTTGCTCCCTTCGATAGCTATTAATGAAGAGCTTCATCTCGCAAACAGATAAGCATCTATGTGCAATTAATTTCTACTACATGTGTAATGCAATGGATCTGTCTTCGTTTGATCACCTTTTGAGCATAATTCAAACTCACGTTGAATACGAGAGCAAGCTCAGCTAGAGTCTCTGCAGGCGCTGCTTTCATACACTGTATGACCTCCTCGCTGGTCATGTGGTCGACCAAGCAGCTCTCGTACTGGGAGTCGCTGTCTTTGTGTTCAGCACAGTCCACTCTTTGCTGGAAGTGGCCTTTGGTGCCGCAGTTGAGGAGTTTGGCCATGTGGTAGGCAACCGCCCGGTGGCCGGTGGTCACCGCCCAGGTGGCTACCGCTGAGCCGGACTGCATGATGGCTCGCTGGAAGTAGCCTGGAGCAAAATTTCGCACTTAATTTCCATATATTCCCTTGAGAGCCACTTTGTTATCATACAGTAGACCTTAATTACAGATCTTGGTTACAAGGTATGCTTGCATATAACGCTGTGTAAGTGTGCTCTGGTTTTAAGAAAATTGAGAGCAAGACTTGTGCTTACAGCAGTCTTGCCATTGAAGCTGGAGATCATTTTCACACATGTAAAAGAAGGGATTCTGCAAAAAGTTGCTGCTGAACTTTAAGGTGAGATAACTGGCAGTAGAAAGATTAAAAAGCCCATTCTCAGAGAGAGGCCCAGACTCATGCTCCGGTCCCCTATATATATGAGCTACTGCCGTTGTGTGAAAAAAAGTTATGCAGCCGATCCGCAAGTCAAATGGGATATGGTAGAGTAGACGATGGAACAGAGATGTCTTGAAAGAAATTAGCCGTTAGGAGTTCATGATTTCGATATGAGGGATTTAAAGTTGTGGAGAGTATTGCTCTCAGTGTTTGTTACGTAAAGAAAAGTTTCTTCTCAGTTTACAATCGTTTACAGACTTTATTTTCATGTTCAACGGTTTGCTGCTATTTTAGTTGTCTATCTTAGCGTTTGCGCTATGGACTTCTTTGCAGGTAATGAAAAGCAACGAGCTGTGTAAAAATGGCCCATAGAAATTGCTGTAGCCCGTGTTTAACATAAAGATACCTTTGGCTACGTAGTACTACTGCAATAATATGGGCAGGATTCAAAGGAACGCAATGTATAGTATTTTTCTAGTAAGTCTTTAATGTTCTTTACCGAGAGATGTGTGCGACAGCATTTGCAGATGAACAGATCCAGCTCCAGCGCTCTGTCCAAATATGGTGACTTGGAGAGGATCTCCCCTGAAACTGAGAATATTCTTCTGCACCCAGGCGAGTGCTGCCGTTTGGTCCAACATTCCCATGTTTCCTGGAGCTACTTCGTCTTCCGTTGACAAAAATCCTAAAATTAAGAATTTCATCAAATTATTGGGCTTACCAGCTATGGATACCGACACCCCAATATCTGCTCGTCATTTGTGGGCATTATTTTTATCATTTGTTTACTGTGCTAGAAGCACATTGCGGTTGTAAAAGGACAATATTTATATTCTAACCTAAAAAATATAGTCATTGTGGGGTAAAAACTTTATTTAACATCTATTTCTCTGAACCGAAATTTATGTAACATGTATGTAGCATGTTCTGAAGCACATTTGAACAGTGTACATACGCAACTGTAATTTTATGTGCCGTCTGCTAATTTTCTCTCCATATTTGTTATTAAGACTATATACCTCAGGGTACTGTGACCACCTTAACATAATGGGCACAACATGCAGATGTGACATAATATATGAGTTTTCTTTTTTCAACTATTTTTCAAGCCACTGTTGCCACTGTTCCTGTAGCGTCTCGAATGTAACTATGAAAAGATGATGAAACGCAGATTGTTTTGATTGATTTGTGCAAAAAACTTTAATAAATTTTATTAAAGCTGTACTGTATAGTACTGTTGCATCCATTTGTTACGCTCGGTAATATTCTTTTCAATCTAATGGATAGAAATATTATTGGAGTATGAAAACATTCCCCTATATATTGAACTAGAGCTAATATTATAATATAAATATACGATAGTCGACAAATTCCTTTACATCCTAGCATCTTATTCGATTTTCTGATGATGGGAATCTGATATTTCCCGAAACGTCAAGATTTTTATCAAATTTGTCGACTATCGTATATTTACATTCCCCTATAGTTTAGCATCGTATCTTTAGTGAAGAGTAACGGAAGAGTAGGCCTGATCTGGCATTACAATTAATTATTTCGACGTGGAGTGCGACTGTTTAGGTGTCCTGTCAACAGTGTGGACGCTCTAGAAGTCGTTATATTTAGAGGGTTACGCGTTACAATCTCCAGTCCACTAAATAGTCGAACTTTTGCAGTGAAATGATTGATTTTCAGACATGAATAATTCATACTCACCAAGCGTGTTCAGACGGTATTGGATGACCACTAAGACGATGTCTTCACTCAAGAGGGTGTAAGGCGCAAACTCTTGGGCAGATCCCCACTGAAAACCTCCTCCGTGGATGTATACCATAACTGGTAGGAGGGTGTCATCGTCGCTGAGCTGAAAAGGAAGAAAATAATTATTTGCTTTCACACAGGGATATTATCCCAAAACGGCTAGCTACAGTATATAATGAATCCTTCTGTAGACTACTTTTCCTAGCAATGCTGATACCAAAAGTTTCGAGAGTGTTCTAGACTAAAACTAACAGCCAAGTTTTTGAAATAGTTTCACTTTTGAGTAATATTAAACATTAATAGAAAATGTACCGTGTTCGTATCATTCGTACCCATCCAATAACACAATGTAAACCTATATATTGTGAAACAAAGTAGCGTTATTTGTTTAATATGTAAATTTAATTTAGTGATGCAGATAGTCCAGGTTATTCTGGAGCATTTTACTGGACGTTTGCATCGATGAAAATAATGGACATCCAGGTTCCATGTATTTAATTAATATAAAATGATACTTCTTCTGGATTAAGAATTTTATTTTTACCAAGCTTTTGACATTCTCAGCGAATGTCGTTTTCAAGAGGGGAACTTCAAAACTGTTTGGTCCGCTACTTATGATATGGAACTAGTTAGCATCAAAGATACGTTTGAAATATTAATACACTATACATAATTAGAGAGGCTCGCCGAAAATTCACAAGTTGTTTATTATAGGTCTATAGATTTCTGATATTTATTGATATCTGTTATAACATTTTTGATTGAATTAAGAAAACGTTGATTCTAAGAAGCGTCGTTGGTTTGTCTGTTAACATTGCTATAGAATTTAAAAGTCTGAGCAATTGATCGAATGGCCCGTGTCTCGTACGTGTTGATATACCAAAGAATTTAATTATTATTTTTAAACGCTTGTTTGATGTTCTTTGATTCTTGTGCTAATGTTTCGGCCAGTCTCTCCAATGTACGTTTAATCACAATTTTGACAATTTAGTTAGTAGACTACTACACTCAAATCCGATGGTTTCTTTTTATCTTTAAGTTAACATAATTTTTTACGCAGGGTTTTTTCTTATTTTTTGCAAGTTATATGTTACAAGGCTTTAATATTCTGTTGAGTCGTTCAGATTTCCCTTTTATATTAGGAGCGCTGACATAATTAACGTTTGAGTTTGACTGATCTTTATCATTGCATGCTTGAGATAATCTTCTGTTACGTTTAATTGCTTGTTTGATTAATTTTTTCGGGTAACCATTTTCAAGAAGTTAGTCGGTAATCGTTTTCAGTTCTAAGTCTATTGTATAGTGTGTTAATATTTCAAACGTATCTCTGATACTAACTAGTTCCATATCATAAGTTCCTACCGTGACAACGACATTCGCTGAGAATGTTGAAAGCTTGGTAAAAATACAATTCGTAATCGAGAAGAAGTATTATTTTATGTTAATTAAATACATGGACGTTTGCAGCAGTAAAATACCTCATTTCAACTTTAGTAGCAGTGTAGACAACATGGTAGCAAAAGAGGTTAATATAGACTTCAATGGTGGTGGATACGAATCAAATACAAAGCAAATTGAAGTCCCTGTATAAGCTATTCGAAGGATTATGGAGAGGAACAAAAAGCTTAAGACCAATCAAAGCGGAGTAGGACGAGGAAGAAAGGAGAAGCTTTCCTCTCGATCGGTAAGATAAGTACGAAACTGCAAAAAAAAAAAAGCAGGATCACTATTAGAGTGTTGTCGCAGAATTTCAGCATGGAGACAATCGAAATTTTGAGATTAACACTACAGAGAGCACTTAAGAAGGGAGGACTGAAAGGATGCTGACCAAGGATTACACCTCTTCTTAATCCGAGACGCTTTAAAGATAAACTACCTTTTGCCAGAGAATGATAAAGGGACTTGTGTGTGGTCAGATGAAACTGACATAGATTTTTTTAGTCATAGGGAGGTTATGGTTTCGAAAATAAAAGTTGAAGCCTTCAAATAAAAAAAACACCGTTCCAATTGAAACATGGTGGTGGAGGTCGTATGCTTCAAGATTGTTTCTCACTCAATAGAAATGAAAGCCTTGTCAGAGTTGAAGGAATACTGAAACACGACCAATATGGAAAAAGTCTGCCAAAGTTCATGATCTGGGACCGGATATGGTTTTTCAAAATGATAACAACCCCAAACGTACTACAAAATCTGTTACGCAATAGTTAGAAAGCAATTAAGTTAATGTTATGCAGTGGTCGAGCCAAAGCTAAGATCTCAATTAAATAGAAAATTTTTTGGTAACGGGGGGTTGTTATGCAAAATGTCTCAGCTAGAAAGCCGAGGTATCGTAGAGAATTGGAAAACTGGGTCTAAGAGTAGTGATCTAAAATGCCTATAGATGTTTCTAGGGACTTCGCAATGAACTTCAGAGACGCCTGGAGGCAGATAGACAATACAATTAAGAATAATAAAGGGATATAAAAAATTTGGACGTAACGGCATATATTTAAGCAGACATATTTGTATAGACTACAACGTAACTGACAACCTAGTGCAACCAAGTAGGTCTCTCAACCTCACACAGAGACAAAACATTTGTGTCATAAAGCCTCGGTGTGGCTTTCCAAATCAAAATTTTTTCTCTCGGCTTAGATGCCGTAGAGAATATATCCATAAATGCTTGACAGAACAAAGTACGTTGCGGAGGTTAAACAAAGTGTTATAATAATATTGATAATAATAATAATAACAACAAAGTACGTGTTGGAATTCACCTTCTGTATCTTGCAGTCAGTCCACAGAACCCTCGTTAGTATGCACGCGCTCATGACCAAAAACTTACCAAGAGAGGAGTAATGAAATATACCGTCGTCAATACTTTCGCTTAGGAAATAGTTTATATATCTTTCGAGAATCTATATAGAGCAGCCTGAAACTGATATACCATTTGCTTCTTGTAACAGGTAAATCGTGCACAACGCCTAGGAGGTATACAATACTGAGATACGTATGAGTGTTGTCCGCGAAAAACAAATGAGGAGATTTCAATTATACAAATATTGCAGAGAAAGTTCCCTATTGTTGACAGAGTAGGAAACTAGACACCTTGCACAGGTCTACATTCCACAGCATGGTGCGAAAGAAAGCAACATCAGTGTGAGAGGTGCTCAACCCCAGACAGAGAGACAGATATTATTATGTAGCTTGCGAGATACAGACATCTAGAAGAACCTTACGCTGGCGCTTATACAGCAACGATTCCGCTACGCTTCAGCGGGCAACAACGATAACATACATTAGATCTCCGACAGATAAACCTGCGCCATCGAAACGAAAATTTAATAAAGTTGCCATAATTTAATACACAGTACTAAAAAGGCTCCACAGAGACAAACCTGCGGCATCGGAGAGAACACATTCAGGCAAAGACAGTCTTCGGAGCCCTTGATAGTGGCTTTTCCACCCTTAAACGCCGTGGTTGTGATAGCAACTTGCACGCAGGCCGGGGCTGACTCGGAGGCATCTCGGACGCCTTCCCAGTTGTCTGGTGCTTGAGGAGGCTGGGACAGGAACCGTAAGAGGCAAGAAATAAGTTAAGCAGCTAACTTTTTTTGTATTGATAAAGCTTGGTGCCAAAGCTTTGTTCTCTTCCCGGTCATTACCAGCTAAGCATGAGATGACAAATGTAAGTACTTCAGAAAATAAAGTCTATCAAAATCACGGTGGAAGGAAATAATGAAATAGCTAGTAGGTAGGCATTCTTCAAAGCGTAGTAAAATATTGCTTTATACGCACCTGGAACCGGAGGTCGCCAACGGGCGGCTTGGCGAAGGGGATCCCCCGGAACGAGTAGAAGTCTTTGCCCTCAAAAGATTGCTCTTTGATGCCACGCAGCTGCCCCTGAGCTACGGTCACTAGCGTTGGGTCAAGCGGATCACTGGAGGTATCTTGAGCATCCGCAGACACGATGGCTGTCGCCAGCAGAAGTGTCAGCAACAGGTGGACTTGCATCACTGCATTAAACCGATGCATCTGTTGGCCAAGGAAAACCGTTGCATCTAACTGTAGAAAAGTGAATCCACGACCAATACGTAACAGTTCTGCGTGTGTCCGTTGTGTCTGTTCGAGACTCAGGCAGACTTGTGTCGAGGTCGCCTGAGCTCCTTCACAGTCATACTGTGAGACGGTGTCATGCTGCGTCATATGTTGCTCGAACTAAAGGCTATGAGCATATAATTTTTCCAAGATTGACATGACTCACGAAAGGTAGAAAACTTTTCATTTGCGTCTCTCAGTGCCCTCAAGGAGATTAAAATCCATACATGCTTTTCAGAACTTTTCTTTCAATTAGGTTAAAACAATTTTCTAGGGCAATGAACAGTTTTTTTAATCAGATGTGGTAAAATGTCTTGTTAGAACTATACCTCCAGATGGCATTTTTAATTTCGTACCTATATCAAAAGCAATACGTTGTTTCATACTCGGAAAGTCTCTCGGCAAACTAGGCGGCGAATCCAGTATTGTTGGAAGTTTTTGTCACTCTTTAAGTAAAAATATGAATGAGTTTTCGAAAGCTTAACTTCTACAGGTACTATTTACCGAAAGCCAATTAAATTAAGCAAATTTATGCGGGCTTAGACTGTAGCAACGTACTACATGTAATCTGAACAGACCACTACATACTAAGAAAACATTATTTGTCACATTTTAAGTGGCAGATAGAAGCTCTTACAGTAATTCCAATCTCATGTGAATCACAGTAAATTTAACTAAATCGCAGCAGTATATTCACTTACATCATGAACCCTGCAGAAGCGCGTGCAAACGACAACTGTACTGTCCAGCCTCAGGTTGACCGGCTCTTTGAACTTAAGTATAGCGGGGCAACTCTTATCTGCCCTCTAATCTGCAAGAATGTACTCCTGCAATTGATGCAAATATCTGATATGCTGCATGTGCGTGCAATAAATAGAAGGGTTCATCGAAATTGGCGAGCTTAAAAAGACCTAATAAATCGTTGCACGACGAAAGTTGAAACTGCCAAAATTGATAGGCCATTGTTTTGAACAAAAATCGCTCTGAATTATTGAGCTGTTGTTGTATTTATTATACAAATACTACAAGAAAACAGCTCATGCTATAATTCGACGAAGTAGTTGGGAATACTTGCCAACTCCGTGAAACTAAACTGAATTTAAGTAAAAAAAAGGGTACAAGATACGCAAGTGTTAAGGAATATGTCTCCAGTTTGAGTTTGGGAGTTTATTAAATAAGTCATTGCTGGCAACGTCATGTCGAAAAATAAGCTGCACGCAGGGGCGTGATTTAGGTGATGGCGAAGACCTGGTGACCAATTATTGTTCATCCGTTTTGGGAAGTATCTCCCTAAACTTAGATGATTCTCATACAAATTGGATGAAGTTTTGATTCTTTACTCGATTTGAGTTATGCAATAAGTCTTCCTTTGAAGTAGCTATTTTCAGCACTTGGTTTACTAATTGTGTTTTCAAGTTATATATTACAGTACAAGTAGGATATATCAGCTTGTATCTTAACAGCAAGTTTACTTTGCTTTTCTACCACTCTAAAATATGTCTTTGCTATTGCACTAAGTTTATTTAACACTTTCCTCGAGTATAAACAATTTGCTGCCCGAGTGACAAAAAATTAAAAATCTACGTCGACGTTTCGGCATCTTACTAGTGCCATTCTCAAGACTATTAATACCTGAAATGGAAATATATAGAGATAAATTTCACATGATACAATAATTCCAAGATGTAGATATACATGGATCAACAACAATATTCAGCAGGAAAATATCTGTAGACAAGGCATCGCGATGGCCGTAACTGCCGCAACAAATTTGTAGTGCATCTAGACGACAACATGACAGTAAGTGGGGCTGTTCCGGCGTTATTGGAACGATTCTGGCTATTGGAGTTTTAGTTGACTATAAGATTCATTGTACTTGACATTGATAAATGGATTTTGGCGTTTGATTTCTATAGCTTCGGCAAGTTTGAGGTCGATGGTTTTGGAGAAGCTGTGTAAAATACGGAAACGGTCTTTAACTATTGCAAAGGGTGGAACGGCCATATGGTGGTCATAACTAAAGTCTTTGTAGATACTACTGGACGAACATCTATGTTGCTTTATGCGGGTCTCGAGAGCGTTCGTCGTATGACCAATGTAAGCAGTATTACAGCTGCTCTCGGAACACGTAAACTGGTAAACGACTCAGCATGACAGCGTGTCTACGAGCTCACCCTTGGGACCAGCCTTTGCAATCTTCTACATGGCTAACCTTGAAAATAGTTTATTATCTCAGACTAAGTGTTCAAATCCTGTTTTTTACCTTAGATAAGTAGACGACATATTTGCCATATTTAAATCTAAGAGCCACATTCGATTTTTTACAGATAGGTTGGGTAAAAATTCAGTTCTTAATTTTACCGTCGAGGAGATACGAGGAAACGAATTTCACCTCCTGGACGTAAATCTAGCTCTAGGTAGCAACCGCAGGATCTCAACCTCAGTGTTCATTAAGTCCACCAATTTTGGCATTTATACCTCTTTTGATTCTTATACTCCACTAGCTTATAAAAAGTCCTTAGTTTGAACTCTTGTCAATAGAGCCCTAAAATATTCTTCGACATGGCAAATACTTGGTGAAATCCGACGGTTGAAACAAGTCTTCGCAAATAATAATTATCCGCAAGCAGTAGTAGAAACAGGAATATCCAACTGCATAGCCAACTATATTTCTCCTACAACAAGCAACGAATCCCAAGAAATACCATTCTTTGTGCAGCTAACTAACCTAACCACATTCAAAACTGACAACAAAACTCTGAAATCAATCATCAAAAAGCATGTTGAACCTGTCGATGAGCATAAGACTGTATCTTTGCACCCCTACTTCAAACCATTCAAATTATCAAAATGTTTTTTCCACCCGTCAACCTCAAACCGATGTCTCGAGAGCGAGAGTCGTTTACCAGTTTACGTGTTCCGAGAGCAGCTGTAATGCTGCTTACATTGGTCATACGACGAACGCTCTC
>LQNS02278171.1:19159896-19181372 GCA_001587735.2 Parhyale hawaiensis | reverse complement strand
GACCCGCATAAAGCAACATAGATGTTCGTCCAGTAGAATCTACAAACACTTTAGTTATGACCACCATATGGCCGTTCCACCCTTTGCGATAGATAAAGACCGTTTCCGTATTTTATACAGCTTCTCCAAACCCATCGACCTCAAACTTGCCGAAGCTATAGAAATCAAACGCCAAAATCCATTTATCAATGTCAAGTACAATGAATCTTATAGTCTACTAAAACTCTAATAGTCAGAATCGTTCCAATAACGCCGGAACAGCCCCACTTACCGTCATGTTGTCATCTAGATGCACTACAAATTTGTTGCTGCAGTTACGGCCATCGCGATGTCTTGTCTACAGATATTTTTCTGCTGAACATTGTTGCAGGTCCTTGTCTATCTGCATTTTAGAATTATTGTATCATGTGAAATTTATCTCGATATATTTCAATTTCAGGTTTTAATAGTCTTGAGAATGGCACTAGTAAGATGCCGAAACGTCGACGTAGATTCTAAATTTTTTTGTCGCTACGGCAGTAACTTGTTTTTACTCGAGGATAATGTTAAGTAAACTTAGTGCAATAGCAAAGACATATTTTAGAGTGGTAGAGAAGCAAACTAAACTTGTTTTGTTACAGTACAGTATATACAGTACAATCGAGGAGTCGGTCCTCGATATTTCCCAGCCTCTTCATGCCGCTGATTAGCTGTGATATCGATAAGCATCTTCAACATTACTGTCATGCATTAAATAAAGAGCTGGTCAATGAAGTGAAGTACATTAAGATTTGCCAAGAGTATTTGGAGAGGAAAAAAAAACAATTAGTGGTTGGTTGGCCTCAACGCACTTTTGATTTATAATGTTGAATTACATATTACGTGGTTCAACTAAAAAACGTTAAAAATGCACTTCTTAGTCATCTATATTAACAAGGATATACTAGCTTGCTGAATGATATTGAAAGGCATTTCACCAACTCGATGATCCAAAGCTTCTTGCATCAATGAATGTTTGGATCATGAAATAAAGCTGCTCGAGTAGCGTTCCATCAACTTCTTATTGTTGTGCATTTATAAACTCGGAATGCGCAAAAATACACAATGGTGGTTGTTGCTAAAACTGAAATTGTTCACAGACACAGAATAACGTATGGAAAAGATGACTATAGAACTAAGCGAGAAGCTAGAGTCTGTGGGTATACGCTCCTGCAATTAAGAGGATATCGCCCCCGACAGATGAGTCGATATTTCTATTATTCCCTGAATTTTTCGCTTCAAGTTACGCTTGGGCGTTCGCATAACGGAGCTACTCATGCGACTCAGTCGCAGGCTCTAAGGGAAATACAATTTTCCTTGTCATGGCTGGAAGGTCTTCTGCCGAGCGCCTCTGAGACAGATATCTTTATAGTTTATCCAATTGTATCTTTATAGTTTCTCTAATTGACACGGAAATTTCTCGGCTGCCAAGATGGGGTTTGATTGCATTGGATAAACTACTATAATGTGAACATCACGCAAAGAAAAGCACCTATATATCCCAAATTTAAGCAGATTAGTACAGTAGCTAGTGTACTTATCAAGTTTTGGGTATGTGCTGCTGTCCTTGCAGAGCATGAAATTTCCTTCTTAACTTTATCATCACCGTGGAAGGTCAGTTATTATAAATATAACTGTCTCTCGGATGCGTATCTCAGTCAGGGGTGCAATTATCAACTCAATGTCAGTGCATGACAACGAAAGAAGCACCTTGAGTGGCCAGCTTCTCCTTGACCTGTACCCTACAATAAGTATCACAGCCAAATATGATATCTATAGTCTATATCTTTTAGGAGGTGCTCATGAAAGTATGAAAATAAAGCAGTGATCGATGGGCTGATCTACACGTTATTGTCTTTTGAGCTTGTTCACTCATCCAGCCATCCAAATGCATTGCTGCAACGTAGCAACAGCAGAAAATTGCCCTGTTTCTCAGTTCATTTTACTCTTAAATATGAAGAGAAGAGAACTTGCCTAGAGTAGTGAAACTTGCCGATGAAACTGATGATGGGTAACATTTTAATAACTTTCGATGGTGAACAGACAGTTGCGTTTACAAAGACATCATAAACCATTCGGACAATAATTCGAATGAATGAACACGTTCGAAGGAATAACGTGTAGACAGGCCCTAATATATCGCAGTAGTCTGCTGAAGAACTACGCAAAATTGCATTTACAAAGGCGTTAACTGTGGTAGCGAAAATTAACAATGATAAAACATTTTTATGGTGTCTGTAAAGACCGCCTAGTACAAAAATAAATAATTCTAATACATATCTGTTTGAGCAGTATCTTCCTGCAACATCAAAATATAACACAGCTATTTTTTGCGGAGATCTGAATTTGAATATGTACCTATAACCCGCTTGGATTACCTGCAATAGATCATTTCGTTCATATTGTCAGTTCATATGGATTCTTTTTTGCTATAACCGAGCCTACGAGATTCTCTCCTGATAATTCCATAACAAAGTACTCATAATGCGACCAAATGTGGTTGAATTTTTGTCCTAGTACCAAGTGCACGGTGCAGGTGCTATTGACGCAGCAATCAGCGATCACTTGGTTCCATTTTTAGCATATGAGAGTGAGCCCTTGACACACTGTCCGACAATACTAACTCGATGTTTGCACGATGCTCACAGGCAACATTGCTTCATCAGCAGAATGAGTCTAGTCTCTTTTGCTTATGTATATATACGAGCATTCCTGCAGTGCAACAACTTCTCGAACAGATTTATTCCATCTATTACGATTGCTTCCCGCTAGTAAAGGTAAAATGTAAACCTAAATTCAAAAAGCCTGAATGGTTCTCTCGTGATCTGAAATACGTTATTAGGAAAAAATTGAAATTGCTCAGGATGTTCAAACGTGGAATAATAGCAAAGACATGCTATACATCTTACAGGAATGTATTTAATAGGCTAACACGAAAATGCAAAAAAAATACTATTATAAAAACAAAATCATTGAGTCCAGAAACTCATTTCGTAAATTATGGCAGGTGCGGAATGATGTTCTTGACAGAAAAACCAAACGTAAGTCTGTTTCTCTCAGTGTTAACGGTACGGTACTTCCTGACGCACAATCAGAAAACTCATTTAATACACATCTCACTTCAGTAGC
Organism: Parhyale hawaiensis; assembly: GCA_001587735.2. Classification (NCBI taxonomy): domain Eukaryota; kingdom Metazoa; phylum Arthropoda; class Malacostraca; order Amphipoda; family Hyalidae; genus Parhyale; species Parhyale hawaiensis. The sequence goes on along the minus strand of LQNS02278171.1, from coordinate 19,178,225 downwards.
AAAGTCACTGTTGGAGCCCTCCCTCCCTCCCCAAGAAGAAAATTTTACAATCAATACGAATTATGTACACATTTTACTTCAGTAGCAAAGTCACTGGTGGAGGCCCTCTCTCCCCAAGAAGGAAATTTTACAATCAATACGAATTATGTTGTTACAGATTGCGTTTTCAAGCCTACCTGTCCCAATGAGATATTCATAAATCATTCAGTAATAAGCGCTGTCATCGAGATGAGATTCAATCTTCATTACTGCTTAAAGTTATACATTGTATTGCTGATCCTCTTCGTCATATTTTCAATTTGTGCTAGGAGTACTGTGTTTATCCTAATGCGTTGAAGCATGTTCGTGTTATTCCTATCTTCAAGTCAGCTAGTCCGAATGATGTGGCTAATTATAGACCCATATCTAAGTTATCCATCTTCAATAAAACTTTAGAGAAAGCCATTCATTCGAGGGTATCAAACTGCCTTTCATCACATAACATAATTAGTGGTCGTCAGCTTGGCTTTTGAACTAAATCTAGCTAGTAATTTTTCATCTTGTAACAGATCTTCCGAAATGCTTTCACGATAAAGATATGGTATATCCTTTTTTCTAAATCTTAGAAAGGTATTCGATACGGTAGATTAATCACTTTTACTAAAAAAGCTTGACCATTATGGCGTTCGGAATGCAGCAAATGCACTCCTAAATTGTTACCTAGTAACTTCTCTGGTTGCTTTACTCGCGGTCTAATAATGAATAATAAGGCTAATAACACAAAATAATACATTGCTATTATTACTAGACAAGTTATTAAAAACCAAGTAAAAACGGACGTTTCGTATTCACCCATCGTCAGCGAAAGTTAAGATCATAATTTTATTGCTGAAAATGGAGAACGCAATTTTGAAAAGAAGTTCTAAACTATGCATGTAAAAGAATCGAGTAACAAACCTAATTCAGTATCGCTAAGGGAAATGAACTCTTCCTATCTTTAAGGGAGGGTTTCAAACAATGAATAAAGATTGATTCAAATATCTTCAAGTATCCAAAATACGGGGGATCCAGAGAGAACTTTAAAATTTTCTAGCCTGACGGGAGTACCACACCTCTCTGCATGGAGCCTAACGTTTGAATGGGGAGGGTTAGCTAGGGGGAGTCCGGTATGTGGACTTCGACCAGCATGTTCGGATGCCCTTACGGAAAGCCAGCGGGAAGTGAATCCACGTAGCAAGATGCACAATTGGCACAACTAAATTCGTAGATAAGGGATCGTCTCATGCCGACAGGAAGCACGTCCTTAAATTTAAAAAATGAACCGATAGTATACATATAAGACAAAATGATTCTAAAGCGGATGGAGCTGAAACATCGGCTTAGTATATTCAAGAGCTCTGTTCGTAATTTATCTGACTGCGAACCAAAATATGGGAAACTGAAATGCGTGGTATGCAAACTTAAGGGTTTAAACCTATTTGACGAGGAACTGTACAAAAAGTTTATGTTTCAAGGTCCGGTCCTGGTATCCTCTATGGCTTACCCAAAATCCTTAAGAAAGATTTTTCCATCAAGTGTCAGTTCCGTCTAATTTTTGCTGCTTATAACATACCCAACATTGGTTTATCCAAATTTTTAGTGCCTATATTATTACCATTTACTGCCAATCTATACACCGTAGATAATTCCTTCAAATTTGCTAAAGATATCACAGAATTTACCAATGCTGAACAGTTATACACGGCTTCCTTCGACGTAGAAAATTTATTTACTAATATCCCCTTGTCCGAAACAATGAACATTTGTTTAGCCAAGTTATTTTCCCATCCACAGAATACTGTTTTAAGATTGTCTTGAAAGTTATTTTAGAACTTGTTGGAATTAGCTGTCAAGAATTCTTTTTTCATCTTTAACAAAACTCTGTATCAACAGGTAGATTGCAATGGCATGGGAATCCCTTTAAGCCACACTTTTGCAAATATCTTTATGTGTTTTCATGAAAAGACTTGGTTAGAACAATGTCCGCAAGATTTCAAGCCCGTTTTCTATCGACGTTACATTGATGATACTTTTTTACTATTAAGGCGCAAATCTCAAACATCTAAATTTCTGAATTACTGTATCTAAATGCCAAGCATCCGAGCATGAACTTCACCTGTGGAGCCGAAGTACATGATGAACCAAGGAGGTTCTAATTGAGAGGATCGCACTCTCTCTATTTGTCCTACGGGAGCGTTGCGAGTAAACTTTTCCCTTAAACTGGCTGAGTGGCTTATCCAATCGGAGAGCGGCATTGCCTCACGCAGCCTATATAGGAAGGAGTCCTGACCTCAAATTTTTATAGCCATTAACCATCGACGAAATTTCGAGCGGATGGAAGTATGTGAAGAAACTTGTATCCCGTATACCATCTGATGATGAAAGTAACAAGGTGAGCTCTGGGATATAAATCTTCAGACACGACTGTCTTTGCATAAATATTGAAGAACTGCCGGTCTGTATCTTCCTTAATTATATGTGCCAACCACTGCCACTTCAGCCACTTTAAGGATTCCAAACGCCAGCTTCGATCACGTGACAAACCCATGTGCCTACTTGCCCAGAGAGTGCTGGGGCTTTCTCCTCCCATTAGAAGCTCCTAGTGATAAACTTCATTTTTAGACATATGTGTTACACGTAAACATCAATTCTTCCAAACTTGAAAGCAATTGGTTTTCTCTATTTTGGGTTCTTCTTTCAACAGAACAAGTTTTCTCCGAGTCCGAGTTATATCCAACCCCCGAGTATCTTGGATATAGACCTCCAAATTCATTAGAAGCAATATCGACTGTGAGCAAAGAATATTGCTAATCGTTAGTAACAATGAATGCAGTTCTTGCTCTTCCAGCTTCTCTGTGCCGTTCCAGTGGAGCGTGATATTCATTGCTTTACTCTACATCGAAATCATACTTTCTTTTGGTTTACGATGTACACACTTTGTAGCAAATCGACGAAGAGTAGAGAAACCAATTTTTTCCCGAAAACAGTAGACGAAGTAATTATTTATTCCAACTTCTTGGACGCGAAGATTTTGTTCTGCTGAAGCTATCTCACTGTGCATTCTGGATACGCACCGGAAATGAAATTTAGTGATGTTTCAGCGCTTACTAATAAAGTTTTTTTTGCATGTTATGTAAGGGAGGGAAGGAGTGTGCTGAAGACGAATTGATTTGTATTGCTCAGTAGAAAGCACGTATCTCTTACGCTAATTTGAGTTGGCCGTCGTAGCATTTTCCTCTATATGTATTTTACTAAGGAAAGTAGGTACATTCAATGAAGAAATGTAATCACTAATTTCTTGTGATGAAGAAGAAGCAAGTCAAAGACGAGAAGATTCCGCACCGGCCTATATTAAGCAAATTTATATATCTATTGTTGTGCGAATTTTTTCACGCACGGGTCCACTAGTTATTTAATATTTTTATTAATGATATTACTACCCTCGGTACGAATTGGGTATTGTATGCGGATGACGCAGTCTTCTACACCAATAGCAGTCATTTTCAAACTGCTATGTCTGATATGCAAACTTTTTTTTTGTGTTGTCTGAATTGTTAACTCAAAATAGATTAACTGCACGTGCGAATAAAACCAAATTAATGCTTTTCTCCCGCTGTACTCACCAACAGTTGACACCTATTTTCTTTAACAATAATCTACCAGAGTGGGTGCAACTAATAAGATATCTTGGACTTATCCTGGATGAAAGGCTGAGTTTTAAATCCCATATTGAAGAAGTGGGGTGCAAGCTTAGCAGGGTTCTTGGCATAAACTATGCAATATCCATTTATGTTGATCGTGAATTATTTAAAATAGTTTTCTACTCATTGGCTCATTCAGTGCTGGTCCAGAATATCATCGTTTGGGGCGGAGCCCCTCGTTGTCACATTCACAAGCTTTAAGGAATATTGAATAATATACTTAGGCGAATACTACGTGTTAGACGCAACAAAAACATTGTGCCTGTAATGAGTTGCAGTGAAATGTACTCGTCTTTACAAATGTTGCAATTTTAGGATGTTTACAACTATTCTCTACTTATTTTTTTTTCCAATTTGTGTGTTATAATCATCCTGATGTATTTCTAAAGTATTTAAGTCCCATTATTCACCAAAAAGTCTACGAAATGAGACGTTCTGTTCTCAATCTCCCAATTACGTGTTAACTTTGAGAAACGCGCTACAGTATTTCAAATTGCAACGCTTCTCAATAAACTTCCTGAGTATTTTTAGATACCATTTCTGATGATGTCTTAAAAACGTCTTAAAGAATACGTCATGCAATTGTATTAGCTTATGCTCAGTGGTGGCCAAGAAGTTTTTTTTAACTTTCAGTGGCTACGCAGATGCATTATTCTAGTGTACAGTATTGCTTTGCCAAATACTTGTAATGTATCGAATTTATCTGTGTGTAATAAACCTATCAAACCTATCAACTAAAAAATGGATTGAAAAAAATTGGTCGACGGGCTTCTGAAAAAATGTTAGGTATGTATAGTTAGTATGACATCCTGGAAATGCGATGATACCCAAAAAAAATATCATAAATACCTACATCATTTTGCATCAAGCATTGCCATTTTGTATAAATATTACTGCCATTTTCGCTACAACATCAGATCAGTTAATGTTTTCATTTTCATTTTTTGAGTAGAGGTTTCAACAAAATTTTAATAATATCGTTGCTGTTCGAGATCACTTCAATCATAATGTATTTGTACTCGGTAATCAGATGTAGCAACAAATTTATAATAGTAATTCTGTTTTTACCCCAATGTCCCAAAGCATGCTCGTGTTATTTCAATATTCAAATCAGGCAACCCTAATAATGTAACAAATTACAAACCAATATCAACGCTGTCAACGTTCAATAAAATGCTTGAAAAGTTAATTCACTTCAGATTAACTGCGTTCCTAGTGACACAAAATGTAATTTCTAATAAATAATTTGGTTTTCAAGCAAAATCTAAAACAACGATATCGATATTTCATTTAGTGACAGATTTATTAAATGTTTTCACGATAAATTGCATGTAACTTGTATTTTCCTTGACTTCAAGAAAGCACTTGAAACAGTTGATAAATTGCTATTTTTAAAAGAACTTAATCATTACGGTGTTCGTGGGACAGCGAATGCATTAATGGCAAGTTTTCTATCCAACAGAGACCAGTATGTACTCTGAAATACGGTCAAATCTAAAGGTTTGCTTATTAAAATTAGAGTCCTCCAAGGAAGTGTGCTCGGACCGTTGCTCTTCAACAGTTTTATTAGTGATATATGTACTTTTGGTATGAAGTGTATTCTGTTTGCAGATGATGCAGTGTTCTTTACTAGTAGACGCAATTTTAAATTTTCACTCAGCCATGACCGATACCCAAACCCAAAATAGGTTAATTGCCCATGAGGATAAAACTAAGTTAATGTTATTCACTCCGTGTTCTCACCCTGAATTACCTTCGGTGTATTTCATGGCAAAAAATTGAAATGGGTGTCTGGATACGATAGCTTGGTTTGATTCTTGACGATGAGCTGAGCTTCAAAGCCCATATTGAAGAAGTGGACCGAATGTCCAGTAGAGTTCTTGGTATAATATATGCAGGATCCAATTAGGTCGATCGTGATTCATTAAAATAAATTTATTATTCATTATCTCATTTTTGTTGATTGAAAACATTATCATCTGGGGTGCAGCCCCTCGTTTTTATATTCGTAAACTAGAAGTTGTACTAAATAAAATTCTAAGGCGCATACTTTGTGTTGAGCGGGATAGAAACAATACACCCTTGTTGAATCGTAGTGATATGTACTAGGCCTTACAAACGATGGAATTTCAAGATGTTTATGGTTCGGTTGGGTTCATTTGTGATGCAGTTTTTGCGTATTTGATGACGTGAAATAATTGTTTAAGGGTAGTCGCTTGCTTTGAGCTCATTTTTTATTTGTCTTTAGACATTTGTTAATTTGATTTCTTTCGGCTATGGCTTACAGTGTTATAAAGAGCCTAGGAGAGCTGCAAAAGATTCTTGAAATAAATGGCAAACTTTAATTGAACTTGTTATAAGCTATATTGAGTAAACAACATTTAATTAATTGAGAATACGAAAACATTAATGAGACTATAGTGGTTGCGCCATGTTCGGTCTCTAGATGTCACATTTGCTCACAAGCAAAGGGGACAGTGTGGGGCTACCGTTACGTAGTTATACCGTGGTGGGAAGAGATGGCTGAGAGCCTGTTGATTGGTGAGGACGAAGGAGCCATCGAAAGTCAAAAGACTTCCCTGGCCAGTACAAAAAAATGTTGCTGGGCCTCAACCTACATATTAAACTTCCATGCTGCTGGCGACCCGACGTTGCTGACGGCTACATGTCTCTGGATTTCTCTGTTGGGATTGTAAGTTGGAAATGCCGCAGTGAATAGAAATGGCTGGTGTCCTGTGTAAGTTTCCACAGTCCAGAGTGTTGTACTTTAAATATTTCCTTTACGTCACAGAAGTAGGTGCGAGAGGGTGTGCTTTTGCGTTACAGTGTGTTAGCCACTACGATGAAATCTGCGTGTGTCTAAGTGTTTGCAACCCACAGTCCGGTTGGTTAATTCTGCCCGAGAACAAAGTCATAGAAGTCTTGTTACCTCTGCCAAGGAGGTTATGTTTTCGTCGTGTTTGTCTCTCTGTCTGTCTGTAGTTTGTCTGTTTGTCACCGAGGTAACTCAAAAAGTTAGCAACCGATTTAGATAAAATTTACAGGGATTGTTAGGTATTTTAGGAGGAACCGATGATCAACTTTTGGTGAAGATATGTCCATCCGTTTGTTTGTTTGGCTGCCTCAATTTCTCAACGCCATAACTCAAAAAGTTATTGATAAAATTTTATGAAATTAACATGAATTGTTAGGTATATGACAAAGAGTAAATGATCAAATTTTGGTAATGATCCGTTTGTTCGTTCGTTCGTTTGTCACTGTTTTTAATTTTATGCTTGTTAGCACAATAACTAAAAAAAAGGATTTTTATGAAATTTATAGAGGTTGTTATTAATGTTAAAAGACATAAATGATTAAATTTTGGTGCAGATTGGTTCGTTCGTTTGTGTGTTTGACTCATGTTTGTTATAACGTTTGTTAGCAGCAAAACTCAAAAAGTTATGAAAGCATCTTCAAGAAAATTGCACAAGCTGTTATTACTATGAAAAGGCACAAATGATCAGATTTTGGAGTTGATACAAAGAAAATCATGGTTTCAGAGCAATTTGAATTTTTTGTTACCGTTGCCTAGCTTGGCGGAGGTATGCGGTCTCAGAGTGCTCTAGTTTTTAAATTTTTTTCGGTCGAGAAGAAGAGCAGACAATGTTTGACCTCAGGTTATGAATAAATTAAGCCCAAAGCATCTTCCCCACAGTAATTTATATTAACGTTATTTCAATTGACTGCTCTAGCTTTCAGAGAACCGTGGCTACGCTTACAATGATATGCTGGAGCTAAAAAACTAGCAGTATCTACAGGACATGAACTGAAGTTCTTATTAAATCTTACTTAGTGATCACATTTATTCGGTAGAGGACTAAGCGACTACGTAACCTCAGAACAGGAGTTTGTACTGCATTCATCAACTTGTTATTAGTAATGATGAATCTTTAACCTTTTTACACTGAGGTACAGCTGCAAATACAGTATGTGTAACTACTTATTTTCAGCGTGGGAAAGTGGGTTTTTGCACCGTCGTTCCTCTATTGATCTATAACGTAACAGTTGATTAGATACTATATCCTTCAGTTTTGTTAGTGAACCTTTATTGCTGTAATTACAACAAGATTGATTTAATTGGACAAGATTACAATTCTTCGCGTTTGTTTTCGTCTCTTTGATGAGCAGAGTCCTTGGAAAATACAGTCTTGGTTACCGATCTCTTCAGATCTTCTTCAGTAAGATTAACCACGGATTCAGGGAAGAGGATGAAGTTGCTCTTGAGAGGAAGCTGTCGCCAAAACTCTCTGACCTGCGCACGTAACAGTGAAACAGTCATAAGAAACGACTATACTCCGCCTTGTCGCATATCTAAAGAGTGATAAACTTGCATCGCAAACTATATAACAAAAGTAATCTTAAAATGCCCTGTTTTGTATCTCAGATAGTAATACATTATAGGCTATACAGCTATCAAAGAAACAAGACTGCTTCAAAATACCGCACATTTAACGATTTAAATGTACACCACTGTAGTTGAGAATACACGGAAATACCAAATTATAGCAGGTGTGTGCACACTCTCTATTTTAGTAAAGTGCTAACTTGTATACGGACAAATTATGCAAACTTGAATACGGACAAATTATGCAAACTTGAATACGGACATATTATGCAAACTTGAATACGGACAAATTATGCAAACTTGAATACTGTTAATCTAAAGACAAACATCTTTCTTAGGATCAGTTTCATCCATTCTGAACTGCTTATCGATGTGGAGCACTCCCTGGTAGTCAGCTGTGAACGGCTTCCACTCAACAGGTTCGGCATTCGGCGTGGGATGCCTGCAATGACCAGCAAAACAAGATGGTTCTATCTTCATGTGTTCACATATTGGAGCCTGTGAATGTTCTACAAAGCAAACGCATTTTTCTTCAATGATATTTCAAATCCGTATCATGCATGCGATGTTTGATAATGTATTCCGTGTCAGATAGCAAATCTTCTACCTTTGACCTACTTGCAAGCAGTAGCTGCTTAATTTTAAACTTGACTCCTGTTGTTCCCTCAAGAACCCGTATCAAGGATACCCCAACTTTCTCCTCTCTAATACTGAACTCGTGACAGTCGTAATAAGGTAGGAAACAGCTAAGGACAGGCATAGTAAAGAACAAGTAGAAATAGAATACTCTAAGAGGGTATACCTCCGCCAAGCGAATCAACAGTTACGAAAAATTCAAATTGGCTCTGCTACCTTGATTTTCTCTGTATCAACTATAAAATCTAACCATTTGTGCCTGTTGATAGTATTAACAGTTTATGCAATTTTTTTGGAGGATCCATTCATAATTTTTTGAGTTATGCTGCTAACAAACATTATGCCAAACACGAGTCAACCATACAAACGAACCAACCGATCTGCACCAAAATGTAATCATTTATGTCTTTTAACGTTGCTAACATCTCCTGTAGATTTCATGAAGATCCATTAAGAACTTTTTGAGTTATTGCGCTAACAAACATAAAATTAAACACAGTGACAAACACACGAACGAACTGAGAGATCATCACAAAATTTGGCCTTTTACTATTCATAATAAACCTAACAATTCATGTAAATTTCATAAATAGCCGTCCATAATTTTTGAAGTTATTGCATTGGCAAAAATAAGGGAGATAAACAAACAAACGGATCTTCACCAAAAGTTAATCACCTGTTCCTCCTAACATACTTAATCCCTGTCAATTTCATTAAAATCCGTCCATAACTTTTTGAGTTATCTTGTTGACAGACTGAATAACAGACAGACAAACCCGACGGAAACATAACCTCTTTGACGGGGGTAAATAGTACGTAGACTTACCTATTGTTATACACTCTTCTAGTCTATACCATAGTAGAAAGCTTTGCACATGCCATAAACTTGTGTACCATGGCGTACAAAATGATGGCAGAGAATGTCCGTCTGCACCTCTTTATCGGTCACGCACGTTGTAATGATTGCACGGCGGATAAAAAATATCTCGTATTAATCGTTCTCTCTATTTCAGGTAGAAATTGGAGCCCTCTAAGAGCGTGTACATCCGCCAACCAAAGCAATGTTACCGAAAAATTCAAATAAGGGTTGAAATTGGGATTTCCTGTATAAAATAAAAAAATTGGCAATTTGCGCCTCATGAAATTATAACAGTTCTTGTATTTTTTTTTTTTGAAGATCGGACCGTAACATTCTGAGTTGTGTTCTGACAAACACTAAAACAAAACGTATATTCAAACACACACACACTCACACACACCTACACAGACACGAACAACCCAATCATCACCAAAACTTGGTTATCTGAATCTCTTTACACTTCTAACATAATCTGCAAACTTCATAGATACGTCGATAACTTACTGAGAAAATAAAATTAAACAATGATACAGACAACGAGACTGACAGATCACCGTAAAAATTTAATCAGGAGCTTTTCGTAATAATTTTAACAATCTCTGCAAATTTCATGAATAACCGTTCATATCTGTTTGAGTTATGTTACCAAGAAAAAGTAGACAGACAGGCAAACAAATGTTTGGACGGATCTTAATCAAAAGCCAATCATGTGTTCAAGTCTACATGCCTAATAATATCTGTAAATTTTAAAAAGTCCGTCCATAACGTTTTGAGTTATCTTTGTGACAGACAAACTGACAAACAGTGAAATAGACAAGCAACCTCCATCATAAACATAAACAGCTTGCCCGAGGTAATTACTGGAAAGAATGAGTGGCCAATTTTGTGAATGGGTATATAGCCTTACAATGGTGTTTGCTACTACTACTACTACTACTATTAAAATATGTTCGAATATTAAGATAAATTTTTATAACTGTATTTAAACTACATCATATTTCCGAGCTAGGAGCTAATTTGAAATTTAGAAATTATATCTAGTTTGCAACCAACGTTCCATGGGTGCAAGCCATTGCTTATTCTATTAATTCTTACGATTGTAATAATTGAGGCTTGAACAGGGACTACCTTTTATCGCCAGAGTACGTTATTCTAAAAGTGCATGAGTACATGAGCCCTTAACACTGTATATTTTCAGTCAGCTGAGAAGGTACTTTTCACCAAATGAAAGCGAAGTATGAAACTCTTACTCGATATCAATCAGAGACTATGCCAGGCAGCGTACCTACGTCACATGGGCCGGCCTGGGCTTACCCGGTGTACTTGACTAACTTAGCGTCAACTGCCAAGCTCAACATGATTAATTCTGCTTGAGCTGGACAATTGAGGAATGTGGCTTGCCACAATGCAATAAAAACGCGTCAGTACATATTCCAATTTCTATCTATTCTTTAGTCCGTAGAGTTTAACATCACCACTCTTGCAGACTGGCTTGTGCTCTTTTCACCAATACAGAAATTAGTATCATATACAATTTCGTTTCAGGAAGATTCATTTGAAAAGTTTCTGGTGCACTCAGTCAGTCGGTAAAGATAATCTGAACACAGGATAAACACACGAAAATAAATGACTTGGCGAATTGACTGCTTCGAGACCATATTTAGTGCATAGTGGGTAGGATTCAGGTAATACCCGATTTCTTCATTTTAGAACCCATAGTATCGGATTGCGCTTACAATAGGTCATAGAGTAAAGTTAGCTATAGGGCTTGTCCTGGGTTTAAACTATATCGAGCACTCTCTTAAGGTACTCGATCAATAATTAGACCGTTCCATATCTTTGGGTTCCCCTTTTTCATTTTAAGCTTGAACATTCCATATTTTTCAAAGGTAGGACAACGATAAAGTCAGTTTGACCGCATAACCAAACTAGGAAACCTCCATGTAGCTTATGCTGCAGAATTATATTTCTACTCAGGAACCGAAAGTGTGTAGGACTGCAGTCAATTAAAGATTAGTTAAGATGCGGCGTTATAGACAGAAGACTCTTGATAATTGTGCCCCAGCCGCCCTATAGTGTAGGCTAGTTAGCCTCCATTGGACTATGGACGGGAGAGAACTGTTGACGTTACATCGTCACACTGCAATACTCCTCCGCTGGCTGTTGCATAGAACCCTCACTATCACGGCAACAAGAGAACAAAAAATTTTCACCACTCTGTAACTCGGGGTTATACCACAACACACTGTACCGTGGTTAAAGTATTCATGGAAATAAAATATTGTTTATTGCAAATTGTTACTTATCGTACCCAGTTCGGGCAAAGTTTGTCCACATCTTCACCAACTTTTGGCTAAGGTTGATGTCTTCGCCAAGTTCCAAAGGCTTTTCCAGAGCAAACAGACCTGTAGAAGCAGTAGGTGTTCCAAAGAAATATAGAAGATCCTCACCATGCAGCACATCTGTAAATTGAGAACATGTCAGTGCTCTATTTTTATGGCAATCAATCATGTCAATAACCAGGAGTGATTGACTTGCAGCGGAAACATTAATTTGTTGGCTTATGGAAACGTAGTGAAAACGCAAGCTATTTGAGAGGTAGATTAGTTATAACAGCAGGGGCGCTTGTGCTCAAACAGCCGGTGTCATATATAAGGTCATCACTTCTCAGTCTCATACATAACGACTGCTTTGAGCACACGCGTACTTGCCGTATATATTATAGCAGCTTTACCTGTATTTATCGAAACCTTCTTGACTGCCATCAGTTTTCTATCGCAGATGTTCCAACTTTCTTATGCACATGGACAGAAGTGAGGCCACTAAGGGCAAAGACTAGTAGCTGTACTGTAAGTCCGAAACTTTTGGCAGTTTTGCTCATTTTAGTTTTGGAGAAGCCTATGCGCACAATGAAGCTACATGAAATTAAAGTGTCAAATCTGGCGTATTTTCCTGGAAGAGACTATCTGTTGGCATAGGATTAGCATTGTAGTGAAGCAGCTAAATACATATGAAGCTGGATCAGCTAGTTAATTGGACCTGCTCCTATTCGGCAGCGAGTTGAAGATGGTCAAATGAACGATTTTCTTCAGCTAGTAATCTGAATGTTATGTTATACCTTGCGTGCGTGCTAAAAACGCTACTAATTTTTTAGCCATCAAGTCAATTTGCTCAACAAATGTCGCTCTTAAGGTTTCGCATATCCCATCAGGTTTGGAGGCAATTAATTAGAGATCAAAAAGATTTGAACTTATGTGTTGTTTAAACGGATCCGGCAAAGCATTAGAACGCGGAGCTGAAGAAAATCGTTCATTTGATTATCGTGTAAACCAGCGTTTTTCTTACATTCGTTGTCTAAGCCCCAGTCAAACAAAGAGAGGTTAGCTGGCGACTTATAGTCGAATTCATAAACGAAGATATTCTTGGGATCTTTTTGATTCTGCGCCATAACCCGAGCGGTGGAGTCAGCAGGGTACCACATCAGTCGGTCGCCCACCATCTGTTCGAAAAGAAAAAATTACTCAAAAATACCATTAGGGCCACATATTTTTGACTGCACTGCTGGCCTAAGGTTCCATGGCTAAATGCCATATAATGAAATCACAGTATGGCTGCACTGCATGGGGTCCTCATGTTCAAATGCAAAAACAATTAAAATATATAACAAAGAAAATATCATGACATTTTATGACCACTATAGGCTTCAGATTGTTATAAAATTAACAACAAATGCGGAATCAATGTATCCCCACGTTGCGAACTACCACCTGTTGTGCAAATAATCTGAGGCTAAACCCCTCAATCCAATAATATCAATCTAACGTACCCCATAGACTCTTGAATTTTATTTCCGATTACTCAATATTCTGTCGATGTTAATATTCTGCCTCCTCAAAGGTCTATCATGTACTTATGATAATAATTATATATCCTTTAGAATTGGAAAGTTAAGCTTTCAAATGCTGCCACTCCTTTGATATCTGTGAAAAAAGTAATAATAACAATGATACGATTCTTATAAGGGCTACTGCCGTATATAGTTAGCCAGTCAGGTATTGGTCTAAATTTCGTAATGCATTGCCCAGTAAATTCGATTATACTTGCTTACAGATTTAATTTAAATTTGCTGCACTTACGTCTGAAACGGGGCGAAAAGATTCCTGATCAAAATAATCTCTGTTGCCTACATAGTGGTCAAAGATTTTGAGGGTTTGCTGGACAGGAGCGATTTCGTCTTCTCCAATGTGCAGTAAAACTGGGCCAAGCTCATCGAATTTCGCTCGCATGTCCGCATTTAGAGCCTTGATAGCATAGATGGCTGTAGGAGAGAAACACACGAGGAATATGCTAGTTAATATTTCTATCTACAATATAATACATAGGCCATGGATGCAGTATCTATCAATAAATCACAGGCGTCAGAACCCGAGTGCTTTTACGCCCAAGTTCGCCAAGTGTGTCCGGATTTAACAAATCGAATTAAATACAAACTTGAACGGAGAAAAATTCTGTTTCCTTGCATTTTTCCTGTATGTACTTCTCACACGACATGGATATAGACTGCATATCTCACCTACTATTATGAGGTCAGACTTAGCCAAGGTTTTGCACTGGAAACAACGTATGCAAATAATATGTATATAGTAATAAGATCCCATTTATCCTGGTTCTAATTCCCCTTTCAGAGATTTAAAAACTTGCTGAAGAGAAAGGAACCCAACTTTAGAACTATGGGTTTGCAGTTTTGGTTTTCGTTAAATTATATATTAGCTCCCTGCGTATTTTAATTCGGCGGGGGTACTGGACGAGAACTACTTAAAAGGCGCGGGCAAGTAGGATAAACAATAATAAAAATGTGCATTCATTACAACACTTACGATAGATGAAACCAGGTCCTTCATCTTTTGTAACACCAAGCAAGACATCGACTTTATTGCTACGATGTTCTCTGATGAGAACGGCAGGATCGTCCATAAGCAGGTTCTTGTCTACGCGAGGGGCCATCAAGAACGGGAGGAGGCCTATTTTCTGTTGGAGGACAAATTAAAAATGGTGCTAAAATCCAAACATTTCAGTTTCTAGATTACATTAAATAGCTGGCAGTGGACGCACTAACAGACCCATTCTCAGAGAGTCGCGGGGACTTACGCACCGGCCCTCTATGAGCTATTCTCATTATATCGGTAATATTTAGATGTCTAAGAAGAAAAGAAAAGAACTAAAACTGTGAAAGAGACGATCTTGCAAGCACGATTTATTGCTGCAGATACTCGAACCTTGGAGATGTTAATTAGTTTGGCCACCGATGCTTTGGCTTCGGTGTTCGTGGTTGAAGAGAGGGTAGCTCTCATTGAATGTCAAAACGATCTTCAAACGTGTTGACTGTCTCTGCATCCACAACTTAGGAGAAGAGTGTATCCCGGATATTCAGTTTGAAATAGAGCAAGAACTGCTGTCTTAAAGAGTGCTTCGGGCCTTATATCAGAGTTTTTGGCAGTTGTTTCGCAGGGATTATTAATGTCTCTGTCAGAAAGTCCCGTTGTAAGTACGTCGTTCTTTAAATGCATAATCTGATTATCTTTAGGACCAATGCAATTATTTCACTAAATGCACTGAATGAATGAATGGAGCAGAGCTCTCCGTTGTTATAATAATAGTTTCTTCTCACTCCATAGATTTAAATTGGATATGCGTCTACAATTTTGCGAAGACTTTGCTACAGAATAACTTTCGCTGACCTTCTTCAATTAATTACATTTTTTAAATATTGAAATGATGCGAAGAGAATTTAGTAACCTGGCCTTTGACTTATAATTAGATGTTTTGCAACATAGTCGACTTGTAGATGCATGGTAAAGTTCAGAGTCTAAAATCTACTTTTATTAGTCACTGAATTAAAATACAACTAGTCAGCACAAACTTTGCCTCCATGGTATATAAACAAAATCATACCTATACTTAACAAATTTTGGCCCCAGGGTTAATAAATAAAACAACACTTACTATGAGCTGGCCAAACCTCTTAGCTAACTAAGGTACTGCAAGCAAGGTATTATAGATTTGTGGGAAGTGCAAGACTTGTCTTAAGGGTAAATGATTTAAAACAAAAATTGATTGCTACCCGGGTCAAAATCTATACAGAGTATTGTAGCTATTTACGGGAACGCTATGTTATAGTGGGGCTGAAGCCAGATTGACTAACATTACAACACAAAAGGACTTACAGACTTGTAACTGAGCTTCTACATTTTTCATTTCAAGAGAAAAATGATCTATAAATCCCACGCTTGGCGTGTTCTATTGAGTGGTAAAAGTTGATCTAATCCAAGCCCACTTGACTTTTTCGAAACTGCAGACAGAAAATTTAGCTTCGCCTCTTTGAACCGTGTTGCAGGGGGTAGAGGAAAAAAAAACTCCGGGATTAAAAAAAGCTCCGGTTTAGAAAAGCCACCCGGAAAAGAGCCCCGGTAGGAAAAAAGCCTCTGCCTGTCTGCTAGTGTACATTTGTTACACGAACTTAGTTATCTTCAAGTAAGTTACGTTAAAATAAGCTAATTTATACTATGCTGCATTTAATTATCTACCCTAACGAAACTAAGCTTAACCTGGTATGGATTTTCTAATAGAACGTAGCTTAACCTAACCTCATCTAACAAGACCTGCACCTATTCTGACATAACATTAGTTAGCTCCTAACCGAACTTAACCTAACCAAACTTCACCTAACCTAACTTCAGCTGCCTTGACCTGTAGTTACATTTTTTGTAACTGCGATTTAGAGAAAACCAGGCCTCGTCCACCTAATCCTTACCAAAGGGTTTGAATCCTTTTGTAAATACTTAACTTTTCGTATACCGTGCAAATAATTTTTGTACTATCGGTCTAGGAAGCAAAGAGTGTAACGGCAGGACTCAATGGGCTAATATAAAACTTAGCCGTGACCGCATGTAGCCAAATGACGTCACATCGACGAGTCGAAGTATTTGAAGGTCCGACCTCAGGCCTTCATAAATTATGTTGGGTTCTCAATCCTACCGAAAAACTTGAAAAGTGTTTGATTCTTGACGCGAGAGAAACCATAGGAATAGTTATTGCTCGAACTTTCTGTAGTTGACGACTTTCATTTCACTGTGTTTTGTGAATGGATAGAACCTAGGTAGCTGGCCAGCCAGGAGCGGGTCATTGAATGAAATGGGTCGAACGGATACAGTGATATGTTTAAATATGCTTTCTGAAGAGCACTGTAAAATTGAATATGAAGTGTAAATAAGGCTTCAGTTTGAAGAAGATAAATTAAGGGCCAAACCGGCACTGATTTTGCCTCTAGTGCTGAGAAAGTTTCCACCAGCCTCATCTGCAATTTTCTATTGATAATTATCTATTGCCCCCTCATGGAGGGATAGGATGGGCCATAGGGTTAGGTTAGTTAAGGTTCGCACATCCTATACTAGGGGAGCAGCACCACCAGGGGGACCCTGTATGTTACTTTAGCCATTAACTAAGCCTTCGGAACGTCTGTCTTTGGTGTCCACTTTGCTTCCTTCTCATCATTTACTCTTTCTTCTATCTATTTTTCCTTTTATCTCCCAGCTTGCTGTTCCCATACGTGTTGATTCTGTGTGGGAACACCCTCGTAGGTGGGTTCCACGTCTATCGTCATACTATATGTCCCTTTTTTTCCTCAGTGATATCGCCTTTGTTGGGGAAACGGAGATTAAACTTCTGAATATAATAATCATAATAAATTATTTATAGCTCAGTTTGTATATATTTTCTTAGGTCATTTATGTGCTTAATAAATGAAATACGCAATTGACAATTTTTCAGGCAAATTTGATAAAATACTCATAGGGGCTTTCCTACCGGGGCTTAATTCCTACCGGAGCTTTTTCCTACCGGAGCTTTTTTCCGGGTGGCTTTTTTCCTACCGGGGCTTAATTCCTACCGGAGCTTTTTCCACCGGAGCTTTTTTCCGGGTGGCTTTTTCCCGCCGGGGCTTTTTTCCTACCGGGGCTTTTTTCCGGATACCGTTTCGGGTGATAGAAACGACTCGATGCAAAATGATGAAGTCATTTGCAGACAAGGCAAGTGAAGGGGCTTTGGCTAAGACGTTCAGCAACAGCACAACCAGAAGCTTGTGAGAATGCTCGTTACATGCTACTCGGGCTCTCACACCCAAAGGGTACTGAAACATCTTGAACGAACTGGCATGAGATACAGTACGGCCTTTACAAGCTTGAACACTGAGAAAAAAGTTTGATGCACGTAGGTGTTTCAAGGCGTAGTTTGGTGTGTCATCGCAGCAGACACAAAAACATATATCAGTCAGAAAAAGATATTTCCGTAAAAGGAAGTAAACAAAGCCTTGTAGTTTTCTTACACGTGAGAAGCGAGACGCGGTTACATGCTAACACGCAGATCGCTATTGTAATTCAAAGTTTCGTCTTTTTAGGTGCATCAAGTTTACCTGTTTTTGATGCACCTTGGTGCATAATCCGCTTCGTCACAAAACCGAAACACATAAGTGCATCAACGTGAAAAAGTATTAATAAAACCCTATATAAATGATCTTGATGCACTTTATTCTTATGATGCATTTGCGTGTTTCGGTTTTGGGACGAAAATGCATGCAATTTTGACTCATCTAAGTGCATCAATATTTCTCTCAGTGTATCTATCTTGGTACATCTGAGACCTCACATCTCCAATACATGCCAAAGCTACGGGAAAA
>LQNS02278171.1:19135663-19154687 GCA_001587735.2 Parhyale hawaiensis | reverse complement strand
CGGGCGGCTTGGCGAAGGGGATCCCCCGGAACGAGTAGAAGTCTTTGCCCTCAAAAGATTGCTCTTTGATGCCACGCAGCTGCCCCTGAGCTACGGTCACCAGCGTTGGGTCAAACGGATCACTGGAGGCATCTTGAGCGTCCGCAGACACGATGGCTGTCGCCAGCAGAAGTGTCAGCAACAGGTTCAGCTCCATTTTGTCTAGGACTTTAATGAAGTAAATTAACGTATGCCTCGGCTGTGGAAAATTGAATTAATCAAGCTACAATATAAATACAGTTCATAGCATTATAGTGCAGAGTGGAACACAAAGGCACAGTGTAATGCATCATAGTCTCATGGTTGTGCAGAACTAATCTCCGCTTGCAATATTTGTGACAGTCTCGTGCTCTATTTGTTGATTAACTACTTTATTTCCGATATTCGAAAATATTACCTAAGTCGGCAGCTGTAGGTGGGGCATTTTCACGGGAAAAAGTGAGTTTTTTCACTAATATTGATCTTTTCTCCGTAATGTTCTGCTGTGCTATAGAACATTATCAATAACTTCAGCATGGGAGGCGTTCGCAGTGTCAGTCAGCATTAATTCAGGTAGTATTAGTAGAACACGATATTAAAGTTATCAACAATAACACTAAATTATGCAGAATTGGTGCAACTGTTATGAATCACACGAGTGCAACTGTTATGAATCACACGAATCAGACAAGAAAATGCCTGTTGAGAACCAAAAGAATGAACTGCTCTTTGTATGATGACAGTCTGATGCGTAGAAATCTCCTCCCAAATTGATGTCGATATCAATGGAAATTAAGAAGCATCACTAACTGTTTTTTCCTTCTAAAAGTGGACTCGCGTTCCTCACTTTCTGGAAGTTATTATATTTGATTTTCCTTGAATTCCAAAACCAGATTTCATTAGTAGAATAAATAGGTTTTGCCGTATTGGCCCTGTTTTAGTGTCAAGGGGGTTTATTCTCGTTACACTTCCTGACTGTCACTCATATTCAAGTGATTTATATGCATTCCATGGTGAATAGTATCTGACAATGAAGAAATGTTGTACAGTGGTTTCTTGACGTGCTGTGTTCAAGGTGACGTTAGCTTGAAAAATAATTGACATTTTGTATTCATTTGTGCACTATAGTGTCTTTGGCAACGGTACGAGAAAAGCCTGCATATAAAATACCGCTACTAATTTAGCAATAGATACAAACATCGTTACTTCAACATGTATGAGCTTACCGTTACCATTGTCACTACCAATATCTTCATAGATCCCATAACATTATAATTACCTTTCACCAGTGCGAACTAGCGTAACATATAATACAACCAAATACTAGCTGATAATGTTTAATTCAGTCAGCTAAATGCAAAGAACAGAGTCAGAAAATATCAGGTTGCCTGCAGATTTTGTTGCTGCTTCTAATTATTTCACTAAGTAAATTTTGTGATACAATAAAAGTTTCCAATAACAATATATGCGAGAAGTTGTTAATGACGATGGAAGTCTAGTTAAGTAGAGTGGAACAATATTTTCACTTAACTATGAACGAGAACGTCGTTACTTTGCAATCGCATAGCTAACAGCCAAGTGCAGTGATGCTCATTGAAACGATACAATATCTTTCTTTAGTTTTATTATGAAATTTAACAAGACGAATTAGTATGGAAGCTCGAGAAAAGAATTAAGAAGAAACAATAAAAAAATATTCTATAAAGTTACTGTTCCCTGTCTGTATCCTGGCCCTTTAATGGTGACCAAACGACAACTGAATCTTTCTGATGGAATTCTCATCTTCACCAGTGGTGGTGGATGCGCTATCTAAGCTCTTATCATCATGAGAATGCTAAGTACTTGCAAAAACGGTAAGGATGGTGGCAGGGCATAGTTTATGCGTAACTTTGATTCTATATTCAGAGACATGATAGTAAATTATCCGTTATATTTCAGCAACACAAAGCTGAAAATAATCAGAAGTAAAATGCTGTAAAATGCAATTTGAGAACGCTTTTCCCCTACCACAAAATGCATACAAGTATAAAATATAATAAATGCCTCATAATTTCCGGCATAAAATTTCAATATTCTGTAGCTTCCTCATTTTACTAATGATTTCAACATTCTATTCTCACCTACAGTACTGTAAGTTTGACCGTAAGTTTCACCCACACTTTAGATGTAATGATAGGTAGATACACTGAGTGGCCAAGAGCTAAAAGTCTACCACAAGTTCAACACCATATCGCCTGTTCCTCCATAGCTGGTTGCTGCTTTGATAATGATTTTGGTGATCCTGATGCCATCAGGCGATTTTACAGCTCTTTTATATAGCTTATTGATGAGACTGTGAATTAACAGAGTCCTAATCTTACGAACAGCGCCCTTTTCTCTATCAACCTTCTTTGCATATGGGTTTGGTAACAATGCCTCCAGGACGTATAGGGTGTTCGGCTTCTTAACTCTGGACTTTGCGCCTCGCATGAGTTTGATATTGCAGTAGACTTATTTCAACACACAATACGGGGGATGAAACTGAATGACAGTCATCAATTATTATGAGATTGATAATTATAATCAAAAGTTGAAAATAACTAGAAATATGTACAAAATTTTCTAAACACCTTCCTTTTTCTATTTTTGCAACATTGTAGAGCATTTCAAAGAAGTTAATACGGAATTGCTCTTTTGAGTTTAACTCCTGATATCAACTGAGCATTGCGATGATTTTTAAGCTGAACAGTTAACAGTTTAAACGTTTTGCATACTGGAACCGTTTAAGCAGCTTTGCAAACTAGTTACCTACCTGTTATACAGGTTTGGTTTAAATGGGTTCAAAATGTTTAAATTTGTGGTGATTGTTTTATAGCAATTAGAGCATTTGTAAAATGCAAACGGGAAAACAGTACTATTACCTCTCTGGGTAAAGAGATTTTTACTGCGATTCTGTGCAGCATAAAAGCACTTGAGCCACAGCACTTAAGCGCTGAATGCAATATATGCTTCACCGATTACGTATTACAACTGATCACTGTGGGTGCACTTACGCCATAACCTTCACTTGAGTGCCGGCTTGAGAGATCTTATCTTATAATAACTCTGTGTCTCTCTGACAAGACTGAAGAGCAAACTACGTACTTAAAATACATACCGTACATATAAGCATATTTTGGCTTCAGTCTAGACAGACAGTGTAAGCTACTTCATTATATTCGCTCAGAGTTGCAGGTAGCAGCAGTTACGAGATCAACAAAACTTAAGCTTTGTGAAAATCAGAAGAAGTATTTTTGACCTTACCTTTGATGAAATTAGCAGCGGGTATTAAGATGTTTTGAGATACCAAAAGTAACGGAAAAATATTCTCTGCCGCTATGACGTGAGCTTGGTCTTAACATCAAAGAGATGATCATGTACTATACTTTCGCAGTTCGATCAAATCCATAGCACCTGTAGCAAAGGCGCTCAACAATTAAATTAGGCCTTCGCTCTAACATAACCAGCATAAAAACGTAATATCAGTAGTGTTTGCATTACCAAGCCAACAACAACAACCTGTACAGTAACGCCATTAATATTCAGAGTATATCAAGCTAATCATTAACACCAATAACCATCGAGTTACCCTGCCAACAACAAAGTATTGTAATGCTTATGTATTATAGGAACATTTGTATTGACGCGCCAACACTATAATATACAGGATCACCAGTCACCTTAGCCCCACCAAAACTTGAACAACTCCTTACCGTAAAAAACAACGGCGTGAACAGTACCAAACACAGAAACCCTCAGCTGTTGCAGAACAGATAACCTTCGCCGTATCATGACAACAGTGCTTCATTCATTCCCGGTACCATGACACTCGAAAATAACCCTCGCTGACTAAAGCAGAGTTTCGTACCTATAGTGGGTGTGTCTATGTTGACGTATGATAGTCAGCGAGGGTAATTAAGGCGATTAATTGTCTACTTAACGACATTCGCTGGGACTAGTAGCCGAGAGCCAATTAAAACTAATCGGACTGCATAGTATATGGCAGTGACTTCAGCATGACTTAAATGTACGAACATCGTGCCCTGATTCTACAACTATTTATTCTTGCGAATTTGAAGGGCTCATAATTCGGAACGTTAGCTTAAAGTTCACCATTGGCACTTTCATAATGTCAAAATTGTTTCAGCGGCTGATATTAAAAAAAAATCATTCAAGTAAATTTTGTTCGAGCTGAATCACAGCCAAGTCTATAAACGGACTATCTTGCCGAGTTGGTTTTAATCTGCTAGCAGCAACGGAAGCCGTTAAGAAGATACCGGGCTTTAGAATCTTCATGCAACGCCTAATCTTTCTTTCATAAAGCGTACACTGGCAATATATCAACATAGGACAGCTCTTGCATTTTTACTAAAGACTTATTGAAACGAAAGAAGGAAAAGCTTTAGTAATGTTAGAGTGGATCGATTCATCTATTTATGACTTGGTCCTATATGTAGAAACAGAGGCTGAGAAAGGTTTTTGTACCTAAAATCACCAGTCATTGGATCAAAAGTTGTTTTAAATAGTAGTAGAAGAAGTTTTTTTTAGCAATATACATGTAAAGAAAACTTACGGATTCTGCCAAACCATTCAGTCTTAGGAATTTTACTTCCAACGGCATAAACATCCGAAGATTGCAACAAAAGCAATTAAGAAAGACTTGAAAACATCGAGCCAACGTGATGCTATGGCCAAATACCTGGCCAGACCTCAATCCAAGAGAAAATTCATTGACACAATCAACGATGAAACTCTTTGCAACTACTCCAGAAAGTAGTAAACAACTGCAAGAATTCTACAAGGTAGAATGGGCCAAGATTCCGGGAATATGTTGGGAACTCTATTCCGAAACTGGCACGCGGAAATAACTTTCAAGTTGTTCCCAACCAATAGCTTCATTGGAAGAAGCACTTGAAAACCAAATTTAAACCTTTCATTGGTATTTATTTAGAGGATGAACTTGATGTAGTTCTTTACCAAAGTCTGCTCACCGTGTTTCCTTCGATACCAAATTAATATTCCAACTCGCTTTAGTGCACAACGCTCCACCACAAGCTCTTTAGATCTATACAGCACAGCTTGCAGTACGGTATTACGTTAACTAATTGTGAATTCTTGCTTTGTACGTAATTTTGTACGGTTTTTCTCTTTCTTTACATAAGTTTTTTGTTAGCGAATGGTGTGAAAAGATTATGTCCTAATAAGTTAAAAGGCTACGATTCTTTGTTTGAAATTATTTATACTGAAAAAGCTAACATCAATGAGACAAAAGCATCAATACCGACCTGTTTACGTAAGCAGCATAATTTTAGAGAATATTGCTAAATTTTGTTTGAAATTCCCGGCTGTGCAAGAACTGCCTTTTGGAATGATGGAAATACTATTGAGGCTGCCCATTAGGAGACAGTATCGCGTTTAGGAAATCTAAAACTCTAGCGCTTGTTACAGCAGCGAGTCCAGTAGCATTCCTTCTCGAGTTGAGCAAAAAACACACCTAACATCTAATTATTAGAAGTACTATAGTCATCTAGCGTAAGCAGCCCTTTAGGGCGAGGCAGTTGTAAAAGCACTCAGAGTCATACTGTAAATACAAATTCGACTTACGCGGCTGTACGACCAACTGGTTGCCCATAGAAAACCTCAAGCGACCTTTCGCCACGTAGGCGCAACTTGTCTGCTCCTAGCAGCAATTTTGCTGCTCGAAGACGTACGAGCTGCGCGTCCTGACGTCAAGTTGCGAAGATGAATTGCTAGTCATTCAAAAAGGGTCACAAAGAGTGTAAGATCAGCTACGTTACTAGGCCTACTTACCATGCAAAGATCTGCTTGCCCTTACAATTCAATGGTAGGTCCAAAATTGCTAGCGATTGGCAGCGGTGGAATTTCAAAGCCGCTAGAACACTGCTCGCCCCATATGGTTATGAAACGAGCGGATCAGCCTTACCGAAATACGTAAAGTATTGCTATTACTATACCTATATATCAAACACCTGCAAGCACATATCATTGAAATGTTACAGAGCAAGCATCTTCTAAGGGGTACCGGCGTGCCCTGGCGTACCTTTTACAACCAGTGATAGAAACGAAGGTCACTGGGACAGAGATGGGCCTGTTTATTACGGTAGGTGGTTTGATTACCTTGCTTCTGTGCACGATGCACTGCAGGTAGTGAATCAAGCAACGCTACTGTTGAGACAGTGGCGTAATCCTGGGCGTACCTAGGGTAATTGGACGCTCAATTTATGTTCGGACATGCAGCTCGCCCGTCGTCCTCATGTAGAGGAAAAATCGATTGCTAAGATAACCATGAATCCCGCTCATGAGAGAAGCGTGCGATTGCCTTCAGTGTACCACGCGTACCGGCCTTGGAGTGACACAATAATATTAGAAACTATTACTCATCAAACAGTTATAGTCCCTCGTTATACGTTTTTCAATTAAAGTGAACTATGCAGCTATGTTTCAGGGACAACATATCTTCCACTGAGCAACACCTTTGTTCGGTAGATGCTGAGAACATGTTAAGGATAGATGTCCGAATTTTTTCAATAACTTTGGTCTGTAGTTTACTGCCCGGTAGTTATGCAACTAACTAAAAGTCGCCTGCAAAATTTATTCATTCAAAACCTTTTCATGACAGTCCAGAAAGGGCGGTTCGCACGAAAGCTTATAACGTTGTTTCTTAAGTCACTTTTTCGAATGTATTGTTGCGTCCCACTAAACACAACTGTGTGTTTACCAAACGGTTCGCCGACCAGTCAGTTGGCCCAAATCACTCGCAAAGTTCTTGCAATCATCGTAAAAAATTAATAGTGAATTAAAATTCTGGAAGCTGTAAATATTTTTCTAGTAAAATGACACAGCAATACAGTCGGAGGAGTAGTTAAAGTAATATTATGTGAACCAGCTTTTCGGCGTTATTATATTGCTCTAGCTTATTTTTTTTCCGAAGTGGTAAAATAACGAAGAACTATCTTGACGTGCTAGACCAAGTTTTTGTGGGTATCTGTAACGTCATTCAAGCAGAAAATGTTCGCTGTAGATCATTTTCTGGCTAAGGCCCAGAAGTGGCTGCTTCCGGACCTAAGGCCAGAAATGGAAGCAAGAAATGTTCACAGGGCGGCATGACATCGGAGCCAGTGACTTCTTCGTACTCTTGTGATTGGGCCACAGAATGGCAAGTTGGGCCTTAAGCATCCACACCTGTTAATTTCACTATCGACGGACGAGTGACCATTTTGCACTTACTTCCATATATAAACTGAAGCAAATGGATCTCAACAACAATTTATTAAAATAGTTGAAGACTGGGTCATATGCAGGAATCTGCTGGACTATTGTTGTCAATCAAATTTTATGCAAAACTGGTTTGGGTTGTTATGATGCACTGTTGTCTGTGTTGCACCACTTACAATCAATGCTATATCGCCATTCTGAAGCACGTCTCGGACAGTTGGACTTATGCGCGGCGTACGACAGGGTCAACCATAGTGGGCTACTGTACAGTACAATTGGAATTGTTTGGTGTGGGTGTTGAAGTTATATTTGGCATCCGTAATTTTGCTTCTGAGGGAAGGCAGAGTATGTCTCGTGTTGGATTTTAGTGCCTCAGTCGGGTCAGTTTCGGGTGCCCCTCAGGGTAACGTACTTGGCCAGCTGCTGTTTGCTCTGTACACTAGTGACATGCTCTCATCTCTGGAAAACGTGATGATCAGCGATTCTGAAGATTTCCCTTTGGCAGCAGTGATACACCCCCCCCCCCCCAGAATGTGTAATTTTGTCATCCAGTCATTAAACAGGAACCTGCTGCCCATTGGTGCATGGCGCTCCGCNGATCAGCGATTCTGAAGATTTCCCTTTGGCAGCAGTGATACCCCCCCCCCCCCCAGAATGTGTAATTTTGTCATCCAGTCATTAAACAGGAACCTGCTGCCCATTGGTGCATGGCGCTCCGCCAGGAGTAGAAAGCCAAATGCCGGTAAGATTAAATATCTGATTGTCAAAATTCGCTGATGGACACTATTACCCAAGCTTCCATCTCTGCAGATAGATGGCCCTCTGCTTCAGAGACATAGCTTTTTGGAAATTCTTTGTGTTTTCATTGATGAGGAGTTTACATTTTAGGCACAGTTTAGGCGTCTCGTGTCTCATGTTTCGATGATGGGTGGGTTCTTGCGTAAAGTATATTTTGTGTTGGGTGACAGAGATGTACTCGATAGATGCGTTTATACATTTTTCCTGCTTGTGTTGGATGACCACAGGGAAGACGGTCCTAATCCAGAAGGACAAGGCAAAGGGCACGGAGGTCAGCAATTACCGCCCAATCAGGTGCCTCCTGCTCATGTGGAAGGTGCTGACGGGCATAATTTACGAGCGGGTCTACCAACCCCTAAACTCCTTCGAGTTTAGTGGTGCGCAGGAACACCAGGGGCACGAAGGACCGCTTACTCGTCGATAAGCTTCTCAAGAAAGACGCCAGGAGCAAAAAAAAAAATAAAAACCCTTAGCATGGCTTGGGTTGACTATAAGGAAGTCTTCGAGATGGTCCCCCATTCCTGGATCCTTGAATGCCTCGGAATCTATCGAATTGCCGTAAACATCCGTAACCTGATCGCGACAGCCATGCCTAATTGGAAGACACAGCTCACAAGCGCCAATAAACACCTCGGCGAGGTGGCGTGGCATTTTCCAGGGCGATTTCCTATCTCCACTACTATTTGTCCTGACCATGATACTACCCTCCGGAACCCTGAACAAGGCCGGCCAGGACTACAACTACAGCCGTACCATGAGGCTAAACCACCTGCTTTAGACGGACGACCTCAAGCTCTACGTCAAATCAAAGGACCAAGTAGAGCAGCTCCTTAATATAGTCCATCAGTACTCTCAAGACATTAAAATGCAGTTCGGCATCAGCGATGCGGTGTCTTCAACATCGAAAGAATAGAGGTTACTGCGTCCGAGGTAATAGTCATCAATGAAGGTACCATCAAGGACATCAAGGAGACAGGCTACAAGTACCTCAGTGTCATGGAATATAACACTATTCTCCACAGAACGATGAAAGATTTAAGATTCCATTCGGAAGGAGTACCTCACCCGACTCCGGCTCATTCTGAAATCACACCTCAATGGGGGCAACACCATCAAGGTTATTAACACCTGGGCCGTCCCCGTAATCCGATATTCTGCTGGCATCATCAACTGGACAAAGAAAGACTGCATTGACATGGACATCAAGACCCGAAAGCTCATGAACATCTGTCGAGCACTGCATCCAAGATGGTGCATCGACAGATTTGACCTTAATGGGAGAGAGGGGGCCCGTGGCCTCATCAGCGTAGAGGACTGTGTCGAAACGGGGAAAACGCGCTCTCTCCCATCACTTCAGAGAGAGAGCGACGACCCCTGGGCACGCTGCTTAATCAAGGCGAAGTTGCTAAATGAGACCGAAATTGCTGACCAGTCCAAACAGCGACGACGCCTCGATCGAACTATCAAATAGGAGAGCATGAAAATTTTCCGTCAGTACCTCAAAGCTGTTCAGGACAAAATCGTACGAGACTCATGGAACTGGCTTCTGAGGGGTGAGCTGAAACGGGAAACAGAAAGCACCATCCTGGCAGCTCAAGAATAAGCCCTCAGAACCAAGTACATCCAAAACAAGATCGGCAAGAGAAACGTCCCTTCTACCTGTAAAATTTGCAGGAGCTCGGATGAAACAATTAACCACGTGATAAGCGAATGCAGAGTGCTGCCGCAAAAGGAGTACAAGCGCAGGCACGATGAAGTTGCCCGACACCTTCACTGGACCCTCCTGCGGACCCATAACTTCCCGGTCAGTGAGAGGTGGTACGAGCACGAACCCGCGTCCATGGCTGAATTCGAAGCCATGGGGCAAGAGGATGGAAGCTGATCGAGCACTTCACGCCAACCGACCGGGCATTCTACCCCAACAAATGATGCTACAACATCATGGAATAATAATCACCGCGGTGTTTTATTTGCTAATATAGTTATAAATTTATTTGTTTGTAAGTTTCGTGTCACGTTCATGAGGAAATAGGGGAAAAATATGCCAGGTTGCAGAGCTTCTAATTAGATTGCGTTTCTTTGGAGATCGATGACCAGCTTGCAGAATGTGGCAAAAATACGATCCTTTATCTTTGTTAGTTTGCTTTTCTTCCTAGAAATGCTTCATAAAATCGAAACAAAGTTATATACAGCTTCATTTTGCGCTGGCATGGAGTTTCATTTTCATAGCTTTCTCCATGTATCGTAACATGCTTTCTCTCAGTTCAGGACGAACTAATTCAATGAAGAACACACGAAGCGATGATTTCTTATGGGCAGTAGACACAATTTTTTTTCAGCCTGCTTTCATTCCTTTTCGTCGGCGCAATTTTCGCTCAGCGCAAATGCTTCGACCTACTGAAGGTTTCTTATTCGGTAGCCTGGTAGGCAGGAAACGCCGCAGGAATTCAATAGTATTCAGTAATGCTTTGCTGCTTGCTAATGTAAGATTTTTTCGCCTGTCACTTATGGTGGAGAACGATTATGCTGCTCGAATGAATTGAAAGAGAGGGCACTTATCTCCTACGATACTTTGAGTCGGTTGTGTAGCGCATCTTTCTGAAGTATATATAACCCTATCCGCATTGAGTCTTTTCGCTCAAGCGGCTAAAAAAATTGGTGACGGAGAGGGTTAATAACAAAAGTATCTTAACTGAAAACGGGTTTTTACACATTCCTCGCTGTCATTTTTGACGAAGCATTTTTCTCTTGGGAGAGAAAATTTCGTTCCGCTGAAACTATATCACAGTATATTCTGGATACGGAGCGAAAATTAGAATCAGTGATGTTTCAGCGCTTATTACGTATAGTCTGACCATTTTATCAAGGCAGTTCAGTCGTGGTCAAATTCCTCTATAGCGTTGCCAATTCTATGGGTATTCCTAAGATTTTGTTAGGCCCATATCTTAGCCCCGCCGACAACCTTTATATAGAGAAATCTCAAAAATTCCCTCAGAATTTGGCAACGCTGTAGAAGAATTTGACCACGACTGAACTGCCTTGATCAAATTGTTAGACCATTGACCGCTACAGTACTTGACTCTTAGGCCCAAAGTGGCCTCTGACGCTGGCGGCCAAAATGGGGAAAATGGGATTTCCTCAAAAGCTATTATGAACATGTCCAGACATGGTCATGCAGGCAAGCGCCCAAGTGCGTCCCCGCCGTATCCAAGATACCGTCTCTGCAAGAAAAAATGTTGGGTACCTTGGAATGAAAATGCCATTTTTCCGTTGCCAACTTTTGGCCGCCAGCGACAGGCCAAAGAGTCAAGTACTGTTGCGGAATATGACCAGACTATAATGTTTGTAATGTTTATCTGTGTGTAACCAACCTATCAAACCAATCCTTCATTTTTTCGCATGTCGTGTAAGGGAAGACAGGAGTGTGATGGAGACGAATTGGACTTTATTGCTCAGTAGAAACACGCATCTCTTACGATATTTTGGGTTTGCCGTCATGGCGTTGTCCTATATATGAATATTAGTTACGAAAGTATAAACAATAAAGAAGTGTCATTACAAATTTCGCGCTGTCATTTTTGACACAACAGGCCCTCTAGTGGAAATTATAAACGAATTTACTCTGTAATTTCTAAAAATAGTCCAACATTCTTCGTTTTTTGAGAAAGTTTCTATTTATCACTAGGTCATTATATGCACTGCTAGGATTTTCAGAAAGCCACAAGCTGCACTTATAACAAAATTTTATGTATTTCTATATCAATCCTAGTACAAGAATAAGGAGACGGAAAGCCTGCTTCGATGCTAACGGGGTTTATTCTTTTACTACGATTTTTTACGTTTAGCTGATGTACTGTATGCTGAAACAGTGAAACTCATTTAGAAACCAAAATAAATTTAGGGCAATTTCCTGAACATACAGCACCAAAATCCAGCAATCAGGGTGAACATACAGCACCAAAATCCAGCAATCAGGGTGACTGGTAACTTGTCAAACACAGACGTTTTGTATTCGATTTTGACGTGATGACAGTAAGTGGTCTTCACTCTTCAGCATTGATAGGTATACGATGCCTGCCGTTGCAGTGTTCTGTCTCACAGAGGAGGGAATAAGTACAGGAGTACTATCATTGTCATCACTAATGTAATCACAGATATAATGAACATTGCAATTACGAACGTACCATTAATTCATCACGAGCATAAGTTAAGTTTTTAAGTATTTATCACACTAAAATGTTGGTCACAATCCTTTATCTGAATAGCTTAGAACACGAAGCAGCTTATGTTGAAATTTATAATTGAATGACGATTTTGTTGTTACTGCTATTTAAAGTCGATCAATAAATTTTCTAAGACGTGAAATCCAGTTGCCTATACTAAACAGATGAGATTTTATGTTTTGGTTGACGAAAGTTTAGTAAAATTAACGGAGAGCTGGATCGAACAAAATTTTTAACTGAATGGGGGTAAGAGCAATATGCACTTTTTCAATCACTTAGCTAATTGAAATGCGCATTGACACTTATTAAAATTTATTTGTTGGTAAAGCAGTGCCTTAAATGACATTCAAAAAATTTTTGCAAATAAATAAATTCGAAACTGGTTGCTTTTTGTAAATTCGCTCTTACTTTCTGTATCCTGACTTTTCAATGGTCACTAAAAGAAAGCCGAAATTTCTCTGAGAGATAAACCACATCTCTACCAGTGCCGGTTGATGCGCTATCGAACTCCTTATCATCAGCAGGCAGTCAAGCGCTATATTTACATGATAAAAATGGCAAGAACCAACATTTTATCCCTAATACCGCATTACATTTGTGTAGTCCAGTAATTGCCAAACTATTACCTGGCTGGCTCCACCTCCATATGGGTTACGACGCAACTCCCTCTTCATCCATGAATGCGAATATGAACCATTGATGTTTGGTTCTTAGTTAGCTGCTCCTAATGTCATATCGTCTTCTTATCCCTTCTTCTTTGATTTTCTCCTACTCGCGGACATATCTGTAGGCTGTATCTCAAGTACCTGTGGTTGACAGAGCCCATTTGTCGTATTGGTATGTCTGCTTATGCTAATACGAAAGTAAAAAAGGATGTAAACAAATGATTACACTCAAATATTATTAATGGATAGCCAGCTAGAATTAGCGGCTAAACTATTCAACAAACCACCTCAAAAACGTTAAGAATCTTTATGAAGTTCAAAACTCCGCGGCCTGTTCTCTCAATGCCACCTTGCATTGCCTATGATACTGAAGAACTTGATTCCACCAGGCGAGCTGACTGCTCCATTAGCCTCTGCTAATGAGATTAACGGTTTTGACCGAGCCCACTTTGCACGAACAGCTCTATTATTCCTGCACAGCGCTTTGCTTACTTTTCTTAGTTGTGACAATGGCTTCCCGTCATGCAGGGTGTTCGGCACGTTACTTCACCGTATGAAGATAAAATTGCCTGGACCGTATACTTCAAGTAGTAGGACTCTTATACATGTCTGGGTTTGTGTTATTGATAAATTCCCGTTAGAGGCTCAAAGGAGTACCCAGTTACAAACGACTACAGATGCATGGTATATGATATATCTGCCTTCAAGGTTGCAGCATGCCTACGCTCGCAGCTCCGAATCCTTGTATCACAGGTTCGAGGCCAACCCACGCACGGCAGCTCTTTGCCGATCTAAGCATACAGACTCGGTAGTTGTGTGCGTGTGGGGTTGCGGGTCATTTGAATCTTTAGTCAACTAGGCACCATAGTTCCTGATGACCCGTGGTCTACTGCAGCCGCGCTTAGTCATCTGTTGCCAGTGGGCCTATATCCGCTCCGCATACCAGAGTGTGTGGGTTTCCCAGATGAGGGTGTGGTCAAAATGGACTTTACCTTTATGACATCGTAAACGGAATGATCATACCTACGACGAATGTGATACCCTACTTTGAGGTCGGTTTATCCTTCTTTAGAGTATCAATAGAAGAAATGTCACTTTGCCGGGCACCAAGACTTTGGAATAGAACATTTTACTTTGTGATAAGAAATGAGGGTGCATCTCTAACCACTGAGTCTTTGGTTGTATTATGCAATTATCAATATAGTAGATTGATTTCAATATTGTATCCAGAAGCTAAAACTGATTCATAAACCTTACTTACGATACCGGCAAATTAAAAAAAAAGAATGCAACTAGACAAATGGACTTTGATATTCCAAACCTTCAGTATCAGGCAGTTTGATACTTGTCAGGCCACATCGGCTCTCCGCTCTCCATCCTAGCATAGTGGCCCTTCAACATGACACAGTAGCGCCTGCTACGTGTACTGCGCCGCGCACCGTCGCTGCGCGTCCACCTCTTTTGCCAGCGAGTGGTGTGAAATGGTTATACTGTATCCTACTATACTGGAAAAATGATTGTAATATTTTAGCTTGGTATTTATTGTACTATAAAAGCAAACATCAGTTCGAAAAGTCCCACTACTAACTTGTTAAAGTAAGCAGCATAACTTTACTGTGAATTGCTAACTTTCGTTTGAAATTACTGGCTCTGGAATAATAGCATTTCGGGGTAAAGAAAGCATTATTAAGATGGCATATTGAGAAACAGCTCCAGCGCTTGTTACAGCTGCGAGTGTTCGGTAGTATGCTTCCTCAATTTGAACTCACGTCGGCCCTAAAACCGAATTATTATTAATCCTAGTGATTAGCAAAACCATATGGCGCTTTTCGACACCTTCGACCAACAGCAGCTCAGGCACACAAATTGGCTCATCTCCAGGGCCACAGAGAATATAAGATCAGGCAAATTACTGCTGTATACTTAACTGCCCTACAGCGTTCTGCTTGTCCATTCAAAGGGAGATCCAACAATTAAGGCTAGCAATCGGCAGCGGTGGAAATTCAAAGACGCTAAAGCACTGCCCGCCCAATTGTGATGAAAGGAGCGGATCTGCTCTACCCAACTACACAAAGTATCACTATTACTATACTCAACTATTACAAATCTGGAAGCACCAATCAATCCGAATGTTAGAAAGCAAACATCTTCTAAGGCGTACTAGCAGGTCCTGGTGTACTCATGACCACCGGTGATCGAAATGATGGTCATGGCGACAGACAGGGCCCGTTCAGTAGGTGGTTTGATTACGCTGCTTCTGTCCGCCGTGCTCCACTGACAGTGTAAATCAGGCAGTGTTGCTGTTGGGGCTATGACACAATCCCGCCCCCCCCCAGGGTAATTGGAAGGTCAGCTTATATTCGGTTATTCACCTTGCATGGTTTCTTAAAATAGAGGAAAAATCGATAGCCAAGATACCCATGAACGGAGTGGGACTTTTGGGCGCTGATGTTTTGGCCCCTATATTTTTGGCACCGAACATTTTGGCACCCGATATTTAGGTTAGTTTAGGTAAGGTTAGGTATGGTTAAGTTAGGTATGGTTAAGTTAGGTATGGTTTGGTTAGGTATGGTTTGTTAGAAAAAGAGCCGTTAGAATATTTGTGTGATTTAGATACAATCACGAGATTGATTAAATAACTTTGGTCAATAGAGTGTTGATGTTCTATTCTTTAGTATGTGAAAGTTGACGAACGCATTTTACATATAATGCGACTATTTCTATGTTAATTTTTAGGCATTAATAAAAAATAAAGGTTTTACAGCAGCTTCATCTAGCCATATATCCTGTTTCAATTTCAAATAGCGCCGAAAATTCAGCGCAAAAAAAAAAAAAAACACGACCCCAAAAGATCGGCGCAAAAAAATCGGCACCAAAAAGAACCGGACCCCATGAACGACCTCCGGTAAGACGAGTGTGCGCTTCTCTACTGTGCAGCTCGTCATACTTTACCAGATGAGGAAACTAGGGCATTATGAGAGCGCATACCTCCGCCAAGCAAAGCAACGATAACGAAAAATTCAAATTAGTTCTGAAATCATGATTTTTCTTGTATCAGCACCAAGATTTAATCATTGTTCTTTTATATGATATTGCCAGTTTCTGAAATTTTCTTGGGGATCCGTTCCTAACTTTTCGAGCTATACTGCTAACAAGCATTGCGACAAACATTAGTCAAACACAGAAATAGACCAACCGATAATCATCAAAATTGAATCACTTACGTCTTTCAACAATACTAATAACTCCTTTATATTTCAGAAAGTTCCATTCGTAACTTTTTGAGTTATTGTGCTAAAAAGCATAAAATCAAACACAGCGACAAACAAACGAACAAACAGATTATCGCAAAAAATTTGACCATTGGCTCTTTGTAATGTACCCAATATTTCATGTATATTTCATGAAAATCTGTCAATGACTTTATGAGTTGTGATACTAAGAAAAAATAGGCAGACAAAGAAACAGGTGAACGGGTTGTCACTTAAAGTTAAGCATCTGTTACTGTTAACATGCCTAACAACCCCAGAAAATTTCGTAAAGATCCGTTCAAAACTTTTTGAGTTATCTTGGTGATAAACAAAGAGACACACAAACAAACACACAGACAAAGATGACAAACACAACATAAACATAACCTCCTTGGCGGAGGCTATAAACTACGTAGCTTTGATTCAGTGACAAGATCTACAGCACTTAACAATACCTTTGGCCGGTAGATGTGGAGTACGTATTTGAGAAAGATGTCTGAATTTTAGTTCAATAACATGGGATGGCGGTTTACTACCCTGTCGTTGTGCGATTATCATAAAGCCGCTTCCAAAATTTACTCAGTGGAAAACCTTTCGTGACAGTTCATATAAGGAGGTCCACACGACAGTCCTTTAACGAGTTCCCTAAAACAGTCTTTTGAATGGACTGGAGCATCCTTCAAGCCCCATCTGTGTGACTCCCAAAAGACGGTAGCTGACATGTCAGTTGATTTAAACAAGTGTCACTACTGAATTAAGTTTCTTCAGTTTCTTCGAAATTTCATGGTGACTAAAACTCTAAAAGCTCTGCACTTTTGTACTGTATAAATGGCACAGCAACACATTCGGGCGATTAGCTAAAAGAAGCCTTCCACAACACTAGTTTGTGAACCGGTATCTCGTCATCACTACATTGCTCTAAATCATTCGACCAACATGGCACGAACGAAAGTATACACAATCGTGAGTTGCTAGGTTTAGGTAACTCTGGGCATCAGCGACATTATTGAACCCGAAAATGTTTGTTGTCAATCATTTTTTGGCTCATCCCCAGATGTGGCCACTACCTGACCTGAGGTCAATCGTCACTTTGCTCAAATGACTGGGCCACAGGGCGACAGGGGGGGGGGCTTAAGTGCCCACCCATGTTAATTCACTCTTTAGGGATGAGTGATGAATTCCCACTTACAGTACTTTTATAGGCCTCAATTGATACAAGTGGATCTCAATAAGATTTTATTAACGTACCTCAATCTTCTCCGGTAGCTAACAGACTCTCGTGGATAGAGTACAGGACCAAATTTAATCTATTTACATGAAAATAGAACAGCGCATTACTTGTAACTTGCAGTTGTTTCATCTCTGTTTATTGTAGAAAATTAATATAGTTAATTCAATGAATACCCGCATCCTTTACAGAGGACATTAGCAACAATGCTACTTTTACGAAGGGCCAATATTTTATTTTGTGCAGGTAGGGTCAATAGCCGTGCTTAAAACGGCGTGGTAACTGGCCCGGTAACTACAGGACGAAAGTGTATGCTGCAGTTCATTATTTAATTGATACATTTTTCAAGGCAACGTTTATCTTTAACCCTTTTCACAGTGGGTTAAAAATGCGTACATTTTGGTGCGTAGGAGCGTGCGTGATGTCAGAAGTTTCTTCTAATGAATCTGTTCTGTAGTAAATTGTAAAGAAATAATTCATTCTAAATATTTCCGGGCTACTTTTTAAAGTTGTGATGGAAACTAACTACAATTCTTCCCTGTCATTTTCGCCTCCTTGAAGAGTAGGGTCTGCAGACGAGGCTGCGTTTGCTACCGATCTCTTCATTTCTTCTTCAGTAAGCTCAACCACGGACTCAGGGAAGAGGATGAAATTAGTCTCGAGAGGAAGCTGTCGCCAAAACTCTCTGACCTGCACACGCAACAACAAAAAATCCCGTTAAAAAGTATTACCGTATGTTCTGAGAGTGATAACTCTACATCATGCTGTTGATGTAAAGAGTGGTAACCATACACCGAAACTTATGTTGGTTGGAACGACGATTTCGATGAAACGGGAGCCAGTGCCACATGCTCAGACGCGATAATCCTCAGTTTTAACGTGGGTTCAAATTGCATAAATTATCATACCAGAAAATTGAAGTTGAGCCTACAGTACGCCTTAAGTCATTTCTTATAATTATGTCATGATTGTGTTGCAGAATTGCTTATATTTTAGAGTTTTAATACGTAGATAATTATTTACAGTAAAGAGTACATCTACGCATCATGAATTATTACTCGCGCATAAAATATAATATTTGAAAATGTATGTTATGGATTGAGAACTATTAGCCTGGATCCTGCTAATCTAAAGCCAAACCTGTTTTTTAGGATCAGTTTCGTCCATTCTGAGATGCTTGTCGATGTGGAGCACACCCTGGTAGTCAGCTGTGAACGGCTTCCACTCAACGGGTTCGGCATTTGGTGTGGGATTTCTGCAATTAACCACCACAACAAAACTTTTGTTCATTTATGTATATTTCTAATGTTTGTATCATAAATTTTTCTGCAATTGAAAATTTTATGCCAACCAAAAGTGTAATCACACGAGTACGCCATGTCTTCAAAACTGGCTAAGCTGAAAAGTTGCATCGACACCCCTAGCTGTTTTGTGCGTGCCCGTGATTAAGACTAATAGATGTACAGTATATCCTATCGTTTTATTATTATTATTATTATTATTAAAACTTCACGCTTGGGCTCCCACGGACAGGTAATACAACCCAAATGAAGCATTTGCAACACCGGGAAGCCCAATACGCTGCTA
>LQNS02278171.1:19064718-19079281 GCA_001587735.2 Parhyale hawaiensis | reverse complement strand
GCTTGCCGAACCTCACACGCTTCTTTCACACAATGTGAAATAAAATTTAAGGAGT
Organism: Parhyale hawaiensis; assembly: GCA_001587735.2. Taxonomy (NCBI): domain Eukaryota; kingdom Metazoa; phylum Arthropoda; class Malacostraca; order Amphipoda; family Hyalidae; genus Parhyale; species Parhyale hawaiensis. The sequence continues at coordinate 19,079,226 of LQNS02278171.1, read as the reverse complement.
GCAGAATGAGATTTTGACCAAATTATACCAATATCTTAGATAATGTTGTTATTATTAGCCTTTTAAATCAGCAAGTTTCTGTGCCGCACCTTTTTATCTATCCAATTTTTTAGGCGGAATTTTGAATTTTCATTAAAGAAGCCTTCTGAACAGTAATAAGCACAGTAGACAGTGGGGGTTTTCCTGAGGTGCTAATTTTGCACCGTCATTAATAATGACGACCCGGGCAACTAGTTGTACATATTTTTCGTGGGTTGTGAGTATGTTCACAGACGAAACTCAGAAAAAATCACAATTAAGGTTCAATTATTGTATTTCAAATAACAACTGCAATTTCTGTGAGATATAGTAAACTATGAAATGACGCGATTATCTACATGCTGCAGAGATTATATAGGAGATGCTGGTTACACAAATGCGTTATGTAGTTACATATATAAATGTTTCATATTTTGTGTGTTTTTCTTAGCTTTGTAGCATACATAGTCTAACGCAGCCAAAATTAACTAGAAGGACTACAGGTTGGCCCTTAAAAACCGTGATACATGTCTGCTACACGCTTAACTTCTCAGACTTAGACTATCGCCAAGACTGATTCGGGAAAAGTATGGTTTTCAATTTCATAAAACAACAATTTGTTGAATTATCAGCCGTTTGTTATTTTGGGTAACACTTTGTCGAACTGGCAGGAGTAGGTTCTATTATCTCATACCTGCGGAGGCGTGCGAGAGCATATGCAAATGAACAGATGATGAGCCAGCGCTCTCTCCGAAAATGGTGACCTTACGGGGGTCTCCTCCGAAATTTTGGACGTTTTTTTGCACCCAGGCGAGTGCTGCGGTTTGGTCCAGAATACCCATGTTGCCTGGGGCTACGTCGTCTTCCGTTGACAAAAATCCTAAAAGAGTAGTATTGAGGAATAGTAAAGAATAATTTATAGAAGACAATGTTGACTATGTAGGTATTCGCTCTGGGGTTAATTTTGTCAATCTTGTTCTGTAGTTATGTCAAAATTATGTTTCTTAAAACACCACTTAGCCTATTAACAAACCAAACCTGGAAATAGAATGCAAATTTGCATCCTCAAAATATAAACTATGATGAGTCCGTGAAAATTTGCACGGCTCACGAGGGTATGCATCAGCATACGGACATAATAACAAACTTTCCAAGCTATTGCTTGCTTGTAGCTAACTAAACTTGTGGACACAGGCCCTCCAACAAACACTACCCTGTTCGCAATACAGCCAGTTTCCATTTACGCTACAGTTTGCTATAACGGTTAATATAAAACCACCTATAGTTATTGTCCGCTGTCCGAAAAAAAAAAAAAAAAACTGTTCACTCTTCAGATATCAATGATTTAATGTTTCTGTATTGGTAGTTAAACTTTAATCATTTTCATGGAAAGAGCCTCGGATGAAAATTAATTCTTTAAAACATCATTTCAGTTATATTTTAATGAAGTAAATTTCTCAAAGCCTGAATTAATTTTCATTTCACCTACGAATAATGATACTTCCCAAGCGCCATACACACAAGATGGGCTGACCTTAAGTTATCGTAAGTTTAGCATCAAAGATTTAATTTAAAAAAAGCTGTAGGAATGTACTGTATACATGTCATGCATGCAATAAATGACCAACAAAAAATTAGTACACCGCTAAGAGAAGGTTAAGTCAGATGTGGATTAAAAAATAAATGAAAAAACTAGTGAACTGAAAGGCCACAAGACTATCCTCAGCAGGGGATCCTAGAGTGCATGGATACTGAATTGCTAATATCAACAGTAAGGCTCCTCCGATCAAATCAGTCTGCCATAACTCACCAAATGTGTTTAAACGGTACTGGATGACAACCAATACGATATCTTCGTTCATTAGGGAGTAAGGTGGAAAATGTAGCGCTGATCCAAACTGGTAACATCCTCCATGTATGAACACCATCACTGGCAGAAGATTGCTTCGGTCATGGAACAGGAGCTGACAAGCATATGAGAGATTAGAGAGTGAGCTTCTGGAGTCTTAGACACGGAGAAGAGTTTTAAGACTTTGCTCTGGACATAAATGGTAAACAGTTGTTTCTTCTCTCGGTCAACTGGTGTAGCAATATCAGTATATTAGATACAGTAATTGCCAGTAGACGCTCCAACAAGTCAATTCCCAGCTGACCAACAGGCCCGTGGCTGTCTTGAGCGTGCGTTGAGTAGTGTTGAGATCATGAAATGGACTTGGTCAGAATTGTTGTTTGAATCATTTGCTAAGAGAATGTTCTTAACCACAGATATAATGGATTGAAAGCATTGCTGCAAGCAACATGTGCTACAGGTTCATGCAAATTTTCGGAGTGATGACCAGTAAGATCAATTATGTATTATAGCCATATTGAAGATCCACACTTCATGGGAGCGTCTAGGTCACCGTCTTCGTTGTTTATTTACTTTCTGATTTATCTGGAACTTTGTAGATATATGTAAAAATGAATTCTAAAACTTTTTTGTTCATTAACATGTTCCAATATTATTTGAGTTATCGACATTTTTTGGGGTGAAGGTAGGCAAATATATTGAAAATGCTATTTCTCCGACATGTTTCATCCGATTTTCACAGTTCAACTCGCAAAATGGAGAGAAAGGTGTTAGCTATAAAAGTACCACCCGTCCTTTCTGAAGTTCGTTACCAGTTTTTCGTGAATGCAAAAATGTTATTTATGATTTTTTTCTGTTATTTTTCAAAAAAACTCAACAAATAATTTTGAAGATAAAGATTAAAACCAACAGATACTACTTTTATATACAACACCTTTCCCGTTATTTTGCAGTTTAAATAGTGAAAATCGGTCGAAAATTCCGGAGAAATAGCGATTGAAAGAGATATATATAGCAAGATTAAAATAGGAGAAAACGGCTGAAAAAACGGGGATCCATTTTCTTCGAATAACTGGTTTTCTACCGGGAAAGTGGAAAAGGTACAGCGGCGTAAGTGTGTAACCCGCATTTTTTCTGATTTTACATATCTGTTCCAAGTTTCATGAAAATCTGCACAAAAATATTTTTTTCATCTGTACGAAAATATTAAAATTATTTTTTACCTATTTTACTGAAGATTTTAATGGAACTTGGTAGAGATATGCAAAATATAAACAAAATGTGGGTTAGACACTTGCACTTTTTCCCATTTTCTTTGGATAACACGTTTTCTATGGAAAAAATGGGAAAAATTGTACGAGTCTAACCCACATTTTTTTCGATTTTGCATACTGTATCTCTACCAAGTTTCATGAAGATCGGCCCAACAATCAATAAGTAAAATAAATGAACTTTTGAAGAATGACTCTCAGGCCCCCGGCCCCCTTTTCTACCCACTTAGGGCTGCACTGGCTGCCTTAAACTTTGCCTGCGTGTTTGGCTGATGTATCGATACTGTGTAGGGAAAAAATAACATCGAAAATTTCAACATTTTTAACCTAGACGCTCCCCTTCAGCACTGCTGTCAATGCTGACAAGAATACTCTTATAGCGTCCATTACTTACTTTCAAGCAATGGAGTTGGTTAATATTGATTAATGACAAAAAGTACTTGTATTGTAGTACCAAGCGTCGTATCCTAGTGCTAATAGCACATTAACTGTAACTCTAAGAAAACATTAAGGTGCCTAATTTTTGGTGTTTAAGCGGCTAGTATACTATACGTTATGTACAGACCTGTGTCATGGGAGAAAACAAGTTGAGATACAGACAGTCTTCTGAACCCATCAGATGGACATCTGTACTTTTCGTCGTTGGGTCCACGAAAATTTGTATGCAGGCGGGAGCCGAATCAGAGGCACTTCTCATTCCTCCCCAGCTTTCTGGTTCTTGAGGCGGCTTGGGGTAAAAAATATGATGAACTTAATTTTTCCCTGCATGCCACAATGTTGAGCACCCATCTTATCCAACTTTTATACTTTCCGGTTGCAATTTGGAAGCTCTTTTTAAAAATAGCGACAAAAGAAACCAGAAAATCAAGAAGATATGTAAATTTATATAGTAACAAATTCAGGTGCTTAAGTAATGCTCAGTATAGCTGACAAAAACCTACTCCACCCTTGTCGGGTCATTGGAAATGCACATGAGGTTGTGCACTGGAAGTTTAGTGATATGGTATCTAACTTCTGATTGTAAATTAGAAAATTGGAAAGCTGAAACGAAATTGAGATTTATGAGCATTTTTTTTTTTTTTTTTTTTTTTTTTCACGTATGGAGATCGTATCTGTGGGTGACAGTCACAGAAGTTTGAAACCGAAATCACTTAGAAATTATTGTAATAAATTGTGCGACCTATTGTCGATATTATTGGCTAATGCGTCTTTCTTTCCAACAATATTTTCATAAGATAATATTAAACAGTTCATTTGAGGTACCTACTTAATTAAATAGGAAACATTTTATCCAAGATTATGTGAATTAGCCCTAGAACTCAATTGGTGCAGTGGAACTTCAGGTATGTGAGTGTACAATATACCGACACTAAAGCAGTATATGGTAGATGACTAGAAAACGCGGATTGCTTATCTTATTGTATATAGTTAAGGTTATCAGTAAATTTATAGTGTTGGGTATAAATTAATGGACAAAACGGTGGAAGTGTGCGTTTTTTGTTAAATCCAGCACTGATACTTCAATCATATATCGTGCTTCGCTTGGAGATAAAACAAGTTTTGATCACACTTGTCGAAATCAGCACAGCGAAGTGACAAAATCTGAGCCGTGCCATTCGAACCCCTTCATTGAACTGTGCAATGTACGTCACTTTACCAGTTCCGAAGGGTCAATAGTGGCCTATTGCCATTATAACTCTCTCTGGACAAACTTTGAGCAGTAGTCCATTGGTTGCTTACATGTACATATTTCATCGCTTTATGAAAATGCCTCCCGAAGTCCACAAGTGTATGATTTTTGCTCAAACGTATACTGACTGCCTGAAAGTTAAAACAAAAAATTGAGCTGTACCTAAAGCCGTGTCCAACTTATTGTAGAAAAAATAGCTAACTCGTTAGTAAATGTGATTCACAATGGTCGTGGCGACAAACGATCCAGCATGTACATCGATAGCAGTGCATACTTTAACTAGACAGTTTCCTAACAATGAACATGATTGCAGTGTAGCATGCAATGATGATACTACTCACTCGTTGCCCCTGATTGAATCCTATTGATAAGCTTCGTTTCATGTTTTTGTGCCATGTCCCTTTGAGTGCCCTTTGAGTTGTTTGAAAAATTTAAATTTTTGCGAAGTATTTTGAAAACTTGCTACAGACCATGAGCTATTTAGATGAGGGTGTATGAGGCGTTGTGATGCTTTTAATTCAGTCTTTTAATCTCTGGTTGTCGAAATAATGACGTGTTATAGCACTTCCTAATTATCTAGTGCTTTTTTGGAGGGGGGAGGAGGGAAGATTTTTGTAGAAATAAAATGATGGGAAATTATGAACATATTAAAAAAATATTCACGAATAGGAGGTAACTACAGAAGGAGAAAGTATACGAGAACGTATATAATAATGTTCAGCAGTTTTCTAGTGCTTACGATGAGCGCTAATGAAGAATGAGAGTAATGGTTGTCTGACCCATTTATTTTTTAGCCATAGGATGTATTCGAGGTACAAAATATAGATTGTCATTGCTTCATTTTTCAGAGTTTAAACTTTTAAATACAGTGACTGAAAAGTGGCATGTGCTTCAAACACATTGATGTACAAATGTATTTTATATGCATCTTTTCTAGTTAAACGGGATTATCTGCGAGTTAAAACTTAGTCATCCTCGGAGAGTAGCAGAGAGAGTTTTTTTCTGGAATTCACTGTATCATACGGAAATTTTTAATATACCCATGTACTACGCAGAGATGAAGCAGCTGAAAAACATAATTTTATACGTACATACATACCTGGAATCTGAGGTCACCAACAGGCGGCTTGGCGAAGGGGATCCCCCGGAACGAGTAGAACTCTTTCCCCTCAAAAGATTGCTCTTTGATGCCACGCAGCTGCCCCTGAGCTACGGTCACCAGCGTTGGGTCAAATGGAACTTCTGGGCCAGAGTCAGAGACCTCCTGAGCGTCCGCAGACACGATGGCTGTCGCCAGCAGACATGTCAGCAACAGGTGTAGCTGCATCTTGCCTAGGACTTCACTAAGCTAAATTAATAGAATATTTGGCTGAAACATAGAAATTGAAACAGTTTATGTTTACTGTATCATACTATTATGTAGTTGAAAAGGGAAATAATGCAATGCATCATAATATAATAGCTGTAGTGTTATATTCCATTTGCAGCTTTTGTAACATCCAGATGTTTCATTTATTGATTACGTTATTTCTTATATGCTAAAATATTATTGTTCAGATGGAAAGTCGTCCGTGAATAGCATTTTCCGCTTAAAAAAGACACAATATTTTGTATTTATTTCCACAGACTTATGCTCTTTATACTGCTGCTCTTTATTGTATTATTAATAACTTTAACTGAACTGAGTCATTAATATTGTCAATCAGTGTTAATGAATGTCGTGTAAGTGGAAATCCATGATTATATTGGGTCAGAAATAGTGAAACTATATCATAAAGAACTGATCCATTTGTGTTGATTTGAATGAATGAGACAAAAACTATAATGAATTACCAAATCACTCCTCTATTCCTAGTAAAACCACAGATTTATTGGTAGAATTTTCTACCTCAACAAATGATGCTGCAACTCAATCAATCAAACAATATAATAGTCACAGTCATGTGATTATTTGTTTATATATTTATAAATTTATATGTTTGTCAGTTTCGTATCACTCTCATAAAGAAATAGGCGAATAATATGCCAGGTTGCAGAGCTTCTAATTGGGTTGCGTTTTCTTGGAGATCGATGACCAGCTTTCAGAATGTTGCAAAAATACGATCCTCATAACTTTGTCTGACTGCATTTTTTGCTAGAAACACTTCATGAAATCGAAACAAAGTTATTTACTGCTTCTTTTGTGCTGGCATGGAGTCTCATTTTCATAACTTTCTCCATGCATCGAAACATGCTTGCTCTCAGCTCACAACGAATTAATTCAACGAAGGACACACGAAGCGATGATTTCTTACGGGCAGTAGACACAATTTCTTTTTTCAGCTTGCTTTCATCCTTTTTCGTCGGGGCAGTTTTTGCTCAGCGCAAAAGTTTCGACCAACTACTGAAGGCTTCTTCTTCGGTAGCCTGGTAGGCAGGATACGCCGCAGGAATTCAATTGTATTCAGTAATGCTTTGTTGCTTGCTAACGTAAGATTTTTTTTTTTGCCTGTCACTTATGGTGGAGAACGATTGTGCTGCTCAAATGAATTGAAAGAGAGGGCACTTATCGCTTACGACACTTTGAGTCAGCTGTGTAGCGCATCTTTCAGAAACATATTAACCCTATCTGCTTCAGGGCGGTACCAAATTGTACCGCCCTACCGTTTTTCGTTCACAGTTCTGCTCCCAGTGATATTCTTCGCCCAAAATTCCATGACTTCTCTCAATTGAACAAGATTATCAATAAAATTCTTATATACCCTCGCATCATATAGCCAAAAATATAGACAAACATAAATATTTCAGAAAATTCGATGATAACATTGCCGTGTAGATGTTTTTTCATACAAAAAGAACTTTCAAAATTATCACTAAAAGACAGCAACAAGGCTAGAAATGAAAAATAGAAGCGATTATACGTTCAGCTTGTGAAAGTATTAAAATTGCGAGAGATGTGCTGCCGGAATATTCACCCTGAACTGTCCGGAGATATTTTCTTATATTCGAATTTAATTTTTTAATTAAATAGGCGAAAGAATAGTTGAATAAATGACTTTTGAGACTATGAAGAAAAGCTCTGATACTGATAAAGTTCAAATAGTTTTTATAATTTTAATTTTTGGCTGCCCCCACAGTAGAAGCATGCTTCCGTTCTCAGCTCAAGCACCTTGTATCGCTCGCAGGTTCGATACCCGGCCTGGCACGCGAGCTCTTTGCAGATCTTGCTGTGCTGATCGACTCAGCAGTTGTGTGTGCATGCTCGGCGCCGTGGCGGAACTGTCTTCCTCAGAGATGAGGGGGGTGGGAGTCTCGGGTCATTTGTTCCTTCCGTCAAATTGGCGCCATAGTTCTTGGTGACCCGAGGACGACTGCGACTATACTTACTCATCTGGGGCCAGTGGGCCTATACCTGCAGCACAAACCAGGGCATGTAGGTTTCCCAGGTAAGGGTGTGGTCTAAGTTGACTTTAACTTTACTTTACTCAAGCGGCTGAAAAAAATTGGTAACGGATAGGGTTAATAACAAAAGTATTTTAACTGAAGACGGGTTTTTACACATTCCTCGCTGTCGTTTTCGACGAAGCATTTTTCTCTTGGGCGAGAAAATTTCGTTCTGCTCAAAGTATGTCACAGCATATTCTGGATACGGAGCGGAAATTAGATTCAGTGATGTTTCAGCACTTTCTCTAGTCTGACCATTTTATCAAGGCAGTTCGGTCGTGGTCAAATTTCTCTATAGCGTTGCCAATTCTATGGGTATTCCTGAGATTTTGTTAGGCCCATATCTTAGCCCCGCTGTCTGCCTGTATATAGAGAAATCTCAGAAATATCCAGGCAATTGGCAACGCTGTAGAAGAATTTGACCACGACCGAACTGCTTTAATTAAATGGCCAGACCATAGACCGCAACAGTACTTGACTCTTAAGCCCAAAGTTGCCTCTGACGCTGACGGCCAAAATGGGAAAAATGGGATTTCTTCAAGAGCTATTATGAACATGTACACACACGTCATGCAGGCAATCGCCCAAGTGCGTCCCCGCGGTATCAAAGATACCTTCTCTGCAAGAAAAATGGTGGGTACCTTGGAATGAAAATGCCATTTTTCCGTTGCCGACTTTTGGCCGCCAGCGTCAGACCTTAAAGTCAAGTACTGTTGCGGTCAATGGTCAGACTATAATATCCTTCATTTTTTCGCATGTCGTGTAAGGGAAGAGAGGAGTGTGCTGGAGACGAATTAGAGTGTATTGCTCAGTAGAAAGCACGCATCTCTTACGATAATTTGAGTTTGCCTTTTACGAATATTAGTTACGAAAGTATAAGCAATAAAGAAGTGTCCAAACAAATTTCGCGCTGTCAGTTTTGACAGCACGGGCCCTCTAGTGGAAATTATAAACGAGTTCACTTAATGTTCTGTAAGTTCTAAAAATAGGCCAACATACTTCGTTTTTTGAGAAAGTTACTATTTATCACTCGTACTAGGTCATTATGCACTGCTAGGGTTTTCAAAAAGCCGCAGGCTGCAATTATAACAAACTTTTATATATTCCTATATCAATCCTAGTACCAGAATAAGGAGACGAAAAGCCTGCTTCAATGCTAACGGGGTTTATTCTTCTATTACGTCTTTTTACGTTTAGCTGTTGTACAGTATGCTGAAAGAGTAAAACGCGTTTAGAAACAAAATGAATTTAGGGTAATTTCTTGGAACAAACAGCACCAAAATCCACCAATCAGGGTGGCATGGTAACTTGTTAAACGCAGACGTTTTGAATTCGATTTTATCGTACTGACAGTTTGGGGTCTTGAGCATCGATAGGTATACGATGCCTGCAGCTGCAGTGCTCTGTCACACAGATCTAAGTACAGGAGTACTATTATTGCCACTACTAATATAATCACAGATATCATCAACATAGCAATTACGAACGTACTATTAGTTCAACATGAGCAACAACTATCTTTCTAAGTCCTTATCACACTGAAATGTTGGTCATAATTAGTTATCTGAATAGCTTAGAACACGGAGCAGCTTCGGTGAAATTTATAATTGAATGGCGATTTTGTTACTACTGCTACTTAAAATCAAGAAATAAATTTTCTAAGACACGAAAATCAGTTTTTTTTCCCCAAACAGATGAGATCGCTTGTGTTGGATGACGAAAGTCTAATAAGATTAATTAACCCAGAGCGGTATCTAACAAAATTTATAACTAAGTGTGGGCAAGAAAAATTCTCAGTTTTCAATCACTTAGTTCGTTGCAAAACGCATTGCCACTTATTAAAAGAATTGATTTATTTAGTGAGATTTATTTATTGGTGAAGCAGTGTCCCAAATGACACTTAAGAAACTTTTGCAAATAAATTTAAAACTTATTTCTTTTTGTAAACTCGCTCCACTCTCTGCATCCTGACCTTTCATTGGCCACTAAAAGACAGCCGAAGTTCCTCTGAAAGATGCCACATCTCCACCAGTGGCGGTTGATGCGCTATCGAATTCCTTATCAACTGCAGGCAGCCAAGCACTCTATTGACATGATAAAAATGGCAACAGCGTACATTAATTCCTAATATTACATCAGTGTAGTCCAGCAATTGTCAAACTATTACCTCAATGGCTCCACCTAATTTGCTTCCATAGGAGTTACTACGCAACTCCATCCTCATCCATGAATGCGAATATGAACCATTGTTGCTTGGTTGTTTGCTGCTCCTAGTGTCATATCGTCTTCTTAGCCCTTGTTCCTTGCTTCTCTCCTCTTCTCGGACATATCTGTAGGCCGTATCTCAAGTACCGGTGTTTGACATAGCCCAGTTGTTGTATTGGTATGTCTGCTTATGCTAATACGAAAGTAAAAAGGATCTAAACAAATGAATAGACTCAAATGTATTTGATGGGTAGCCAGATAGACTCCACGGTCAAACTTTTTAACACACCACCTCCAGAACGTTAAGAGTCTTTCTCAAGTTCAAAACTACGCGGCCTGTTCTGTCCATGCCACCACATACATTGCCTGTTATACGGGGGAACTTGATTCCACCAGGCGAGCTGACTGCTCCATTAACCTATACTGATCAGATTAAGGGTTTTGACCGAGCCCAGTTTCTATGAACAGCTCTATTATTGAAGCACAGCGCTTTGCTTGCTTTTCTTAACAGTGACAATGGTTTCACATCGTGCAGGGTCTTCGGCAAGTTCCTTCACCATATGAAGGTAATTAAGATAAAATTGCCTGGACCGTAGACTTCAACGAAGACTCTTATACATGCCTTGATCGTGCTATTGATAAACTCATTTAAAGGCTCAAAGGAGCATCCAGCTACAAACGATTACACATGTATGATATATGATGTATTTACCTTCACGGTAGCAGCATGCTTACATTCGCTGCCCCGAATCCTTGTATCGCCGGTTCAAGGCCAACCCAGGCACGCGTGCTCGATTTTTGCTGATCTAGGCTTGCTGTCTTGGCAGTTGCGAGCGTGCGCGTGGGGGGTCGCGGGTCATTTGATTCTTTCTTCAAATGGCGCCATAGTTCTTAATGACCCGTGCTCGACTGCAGCCGCACTTACTCCTCTGGGGCCAGTGGGCCTATATCAGCAGCACAAATCAGTGCATGTGGGTTTTCCAGATGAGGAAGCAGTCAAAGTGGACTTTACCTTTATGACGTAAACGGACTAATGCGCCAGCCTACTTTAAGGTCCTTCATCCTTACTTAGACTGTCAATAGAAGAAATGTCACATTGCCGGGCACCAAGACTTCCCTTTTCGGCTTTGGAATAGAACATTCTACTTTGTTATAAGAAATGAGGCTGTATCTCCAACCCCTGGGTCTTTGGTTGTATTATGAAACTAGAGCACTCTGCATGAGAGCGCATACCTCCGCCAAGTGAGCCAACGGTAGCAAAAATTCAAATTGGCTCTGAAACCTTAATTTTCTTTGCACAAACTTCAAAATCTAATCATTTGTGCCTTTTTATATTAATAACAGCTTATTCAATTTTTTTGAAGATCCGTTCATAACTTTTTGAGTTATACTGTTAACAAACGTTATGACAAATATGAGTCAAACATACAAACGAACTAACCGATCTGAACCAAAATTTGATCATTTATGTCTTTTACCATTACTAACAACTCCTATAAATTTCATAAAGATCCATTCATTATTTTTTGAGTTATTGTGCTAACAAGCATAAAATATAAAATAGTGACAAACGAACGAACGAACAAACGGACCATTACCAAAATTTTGTCATCTATTCTTTGTTATATACCTAACAACTCATGTTAATTTCATCAAAATTCATCCATAACTTTTTGAGTTATGGCATCGAGAAAAATGACACAGACAAACAAACAAACGGATGGACATATCTTCACCAAAAGTTAATCATCTGTTCCTCCTAACATACCTAACAATCCCTGTTAATTTCATCCAAATCGGTTCCTAACTTTTTGAGTTATCTTGGTGACAGACAGACAGCCAAACACGACGAAAACATAACCTCCTTGGCGGAGGTAATTATCAATATAGTAGATTGATTTCAACATAGTATACAGTTAGCAAGTGGACTCTGATATTCCAAGCCTTCAGTATCAGACAGTTTGATACTTGTCAGGCCGCATCGGGTCTCCGCTCTCCATCCTAGCATAGTGGCCCTTCAACATGACATAGTAGCGCTTGCTGCGTGTACTGCGCAGCGCACCATTGCTGAGCGCCCACCTCTAAAAACCCACCGACTTAAGAGCTTAAGAGATAAGAATGAAGATCCGTGCATCGCCTCCACAGGTAGTAAACTACTGAAAGAATTCTACCTGAAAAAATGGGCCAGGAGTTCCAGGAATGCATTAGGAATACAAAATTTTAATAGGGAAAGTGCTTCCTTTGTTCCGGAACAGGTGTGCCAAAATGACTTTGAAGTTCTTTCCAAACAATTATTGCTCCACTGGAAAAAATATTTAAAAGACTAGACTCAAAATATCCATTGGTATTAATTCATGGGAGAACATGATAGAGTTCTTGTTCAAAATCTGCTCAATTTGTTTCTTTCGATCTTGAATTGATATCCAACTCGTTTTATTGCACAACCCGCCAGGACACGTTCTTTCTCTTTTCATTAATTGTCATTTCGTGCCTTGTAAGTATTTGTTTAGCGTTCCTAATATTTTGTGCTCTTTCTTCATACAAGTTTTTTTTTTTTGCCAGCGAGTGGTGTGAAATGGTTATACGGTATCCTACTATACTGGAAAAATTATTATAATTTTTTGTTTGGTATTTATTGTACTGAAAAAGCAAACATCAATAGGCAAAAGTACCAGTACTAACTTATTAACGTAAGCACCATAACTTTACTGTGAATTGCTAAATTTCGTTTGAAATTACCGGCTGTGGAATAATTGCATTTCTGGATAAAGAAAGCATTATTGAGGTGGCCTAATGAGGAACAGTGTCGAATTTAGGAAATCTAGAGCTCCAGCGCTTGTTACAGCAGCGAGTATCCGATAGTTAGCTTCCTCGATTTGAACTCACGGCGGCCCTAAAACCGAATTATTATTATTATTCCTAGTGATTAGCAAAACCACAGGGTGCTTTTCGACACCTTTGCGATTCAACAGCAACTCAGACACTCAAATTGGCTCATCTCCAGGGTCACAGAGAGCATAAGATCAGGCAGATTACTACTGTATACTTATCTGCCTAGCAGCGTTCTGGTTCTCCATTCAAAGGGATATCCAACAAGGCTAGCAATCGGCAGCGGTGAAAATTCAAAGACGCTTGAGCACTGCCCGCCCAATTGCGATGAAAGGAGGGGATCCGCTCTAGCAAGCTACGCAAAGTACCACTATTACTATACTCAAGTATTATGTACCTGAAAGCACATATTAATCGAATGTTAGAGGGCAAACATCTTCTAAGGCGTACTAGCGTGTCCTGGTATACTCTTGGCAACCGATGATCGAAATTAAGGTCATGGCGACCGATAGGCCCGTTCAGTAGGTGGTTTGATAGTCTGCTTATGTCCGCCATGCGCAGCTGATAGTGTAAATCAAGCCGTGCTACTGTTGGGGCAATGACACAATCCCTCCTCCCCCCCCCCCCNCCCCCCCCCCCCCCCCCCCCGAGAGTAATTGGAAGCTCAGCTTATGCTCGATTATTCACCTTGCATGGCGTCTTAAAATAGAGGAAAAATCGATAGCCAAGATACCCATGAACGGAGTGGGACTTTTTGGCACCGAAAATTTTGGCACCCTATATTTAGGTTAGTGTAGGCATGGCTAGGATAGGTATGGTTAGGTTAGAAAATGAGCCGTTCGAATATTTGCGTGGTTTAGCCCCCAATCACGAGATGCATTAAATATGAGGCGTGATTGGAGGGTGTTTGGCTCGGTAGATTTGACACGTCGCTGCTTTAATTGCTTTGTCCTCCCTCTTCTGGAGTACTGCTCTGTAGTCTGGGGTTCAGCTGCCGATTGCCATCTGTGTTTGCTTGACAAAGTAGCTCGTCGATGTGCGTTCATGCTGGGTGGTGTTGTGCCCTGTGATCTGGCGCATCGTCGCAGAGTTGGTGGAGTCTGTTTTCTGTATAAATTCTATAACTGCCCCAGTCATCCACTGTCTGAGTTTCTTCCAGATCCATTTGTTCGGGTGAGGTATACTCGGCGGACTGGTGCTCTTCATGAGTTTGCCTTGGAACC
>LQNS02278171.1:19037199-19053548 GCA_001587735.2 Parhyale hawaiensis | reverse complement strand
GCTCATCAAACTTCGTTCGCATTGCCGATTTAATTTGCTCCGAAGTGTAAATTTCTAGAAACGCAGGTATAGTAGGATTAGATGGGGTAACCCCTTCACCCAGAACAGTATATATATATATATATATATATATATACTGCGCGACTTTCAGTGTTTAATTATAATTATACTGCTTGCCAATATAGCGAGGCCATCAGTATCCAAGTGCTTTTTCAAGAAGTCAACATATAAATGTCCAACAAGTCTGAAACAGTGGTGATACATGCCTCAGTGCAGATCATGTGTCTGAAAATGAGGTGAGGAGGAAATTCCATGTTTTTTCAATATTCCTTTACTATTTTAACCTACTATATATATTAAGATGATGATGGGCTGCCTTCCAGCTGCCTTCAAATGTGAACTGCAAATCAAGTGATGTTATATGTTTATAGATATAATACTCTGATAATTCGTGATTTTCAATTCATTCCCAGAACCCCAGACACAGCTAGTATCACCCTTGAGGAGGGAGAAACTCCAAATTAAGAACTACGGCAGTGAAGCTATATGTTTTGCCTCAAATTAATCTAACTACTAATTCATGTCAATCCACTAATTTAGGTGAGTATTTCAGTGCGATATTGATGCAGGTACGAGACACTCACGTATAGTAAAAACAAATCTTATATAAAAATTCAGCAGGGTGTCAACAAAATATTTTTATATCAAATTGGTAACGATGCGTTAGACTAGGATTTCATTTTGTCGACACTTACAGTTGCTAAACTTACCATGAATGAACAATGCTCCTTCATCTCTTGTGACACCGAGCATGACATCGATATTGTGGTGACGATATTCTCTGATGAGAGCGGCTGGATCGTCCTTGAGAATGTTCTTGTCCACACGAGGTACCATCAAGAACGGGAAGAGACCTACTTTCTGCAAAAGAACATTAAACTACAGTGTGAATAAAATGCGTATTAAATGTACATTATTTTGGTAGACTGTACTTTTGACGAATAAGACATAGATTTCAATAAGCCACACTAAAAAAAAAATTGACCATTTCAGGAGGAAGAAAGTGCATTTTGTATTGCAACGGTTATTTTTCTACACAAAGTACACTTTATCCGGTACCCACACGTTTGTAATAACTAATAACCTAATCCTTACTGTGCAAAGACGAAAAAAAAAACTGTTTAGAAACCAGCTATTCATTAGATTGTTAATCGGTTGATTTCGGTGCAAAGTTATGCTTTGCATATGCGTAAATAGAGTTGATCATAGGATTCACAAATTCATTTGCCAATGCTGCACATGTATCTAATCTCCAATGGTATTTTAACTAAATTATAATGAATTACGGTCTCTCAACATACTGATTATTATTGCCCTTTACAAACTATTTATCAAGAGCCTTAGCCCAATCTGAAGAAACATAGTTGTAAGAACTTCCCATAAGCTTTATAATCAACCTTGCTTATAATCAACCTTGTCCCAGGGCTCTACGCTAAGAATCATAATCAACTTACGAGAAACGAGACTAAAATCTTAACAAGAGAATCGCCGGGCGCTTCTTTCAAGCAATGCAACACCTCTTCGCTGGTCATGTGGTCGACCAAACAGCTCTCGTACTCTGAGTCGCTCTCTTTGAGTTCCGCACACTTCGCTCTCTGATGAATGTTGCTTTTCGTGCCGCAGTTGAGGAGTTTGGCCATCCGGTAAGCTACGGATCGGTGGCTGGTAGACATTGCCCAAGGAGATATCGCCCACCCCGACTGCATGATAGCTCGTTGGAAGTAGCCTGCGCCGAAAAGCTTTCATGTGAAAGGTAGTTGACTGAACGGATACGTTCTGCGATGCGTTATCTGACTGTTTTGACCAAATGACTTTCCTTGTCATTCGACACAGATATTTTTTATATTGAGGTTGTCAGTATATTCGATGATAAAACAAAAAAATCGTAACTAGGGCTACAGTAATATGTTTTAGGAAGCAACTAAGAATATGCGGGGGTTGGTGAATAATAAAAATGGCCAGAAAATCTTCCTGATACGAAGAGATGCTGGCTATACAAATGCATTGCTCAGCTGCATCAGAATATCCAATATTTTATGAGTTTTTTTATTAGCTTTGCAGAATACGTAGTCTAACGGAGCAACAAAATACCTAAAAGAACTGCAGGTTCACTTAAGATATGGTGATAGATTTCTCTTACATACACCAGTAAGTTCTCAGACATAGATAGTCGCTAGGACTGATTCTAAAAGAGTAAAGTTTTCAAATCACAAATCATTTCCTTTTCAAATCTTCAGAAGCTTGTAATTATGGGTAGCACTTTAGTAAACCGGTCAGCTTAGGTTTTATAACTTCATACCTGCGGAGGCGTGCGAGAGCACGTGTAGATGAACAGACGAGGAGCCAGCGCTATTTCCAAAGATGGTGACTTTCTGGGGATTTCCTCGGAAATTTCGGATATTTTTTTGTACCCAGGCGAGTGCTGCGGTTTGGTCCTGGATGCCCATGTTGCCTGGGGCTACGTCGTCTTCCGTTGACAAGAATCCTAAAGCAAAGGAGATGGGAGGCAGAAAAAACTCAATTAATTGTATTAGCTAGGTAATTACTCTGTGGATAATTTGGTATATCTATCACTGTAATTATTTCTGAACTGCATTTTTAAAAATACTACGTATTTACAGAAACAGAATGGGCATTTTGTCCATTTTTTCTCGAAAGAATGCACCAGCACATGGACATAATGCAAACTTCCCCAGCTATTGCTTGCAACTAACAAAAGACATGGACATGTAGCATACAGCGCATTGTATGCCATACATTCAGTTTCCATTTGAGCTGTGGCTTGCATTATGTACGGTATATGTTGGTTAATGCACAACAGGCAATTGGGATTGTCAGCATTCGGAAATATCGTCAAAGCTCCAGATATTAGTAATTTCTTTGCAATGGGGATCAATGAGGTTAAGCCATGGAAACATCCGCTGAAGTAAGTTACACATTTAAAACTCGAATTTAGCTTTATTTAATGAAATCAACTCTTCAAAGTTCGATTCAGTCTTGAATTTCTCCTACGAACAATGATATTTGGTGATTGCTATGGCATAACATGGGTAGAACTAGCTTGAGCTTTCGTAAATTTAGCTTCGAGTGTTTTTCAGACTTGTGATAAATGGCTAGACAAAAAGTTAGTTACGTTTAGTGATTTTCGAGTAGAAAGGAGACTGTGTCAGATGCTGACTAAAAAATTAAACGCACTCGTTATTGAACTGAAGGCCACAAGATCATCATCAGCAGGACATCAGTTAAGCGGATACTGGACTGCTAGTGTCAGCAGGAGAGATCCTCCGATTGCATCATTGTGACTCACCAAATGCGTTTAAACGGTACTGGATGACAACCAGTACGATGTCTTCGTTCATTAGGGTGTAAGGTTGATACTGTGATGCTGACCCGAACTGGTAACATCCTCCGTGTATGTATACCATCACTGGCAGAAGATTGCTTCGGCCGGTGGACTGGAGCTGAAAAATATTGGAAAGATTAGAGAGTGAGCTCTTAAACATGTAGATTTTTAAAAATTTACTCCGGATATAAACGGTAAACAGGCGTTTTATTCTAGCGCTATTGGCACATGAGCTGTAACATTAAAAAGTTTTAAGTTACTTCCTTCCCTCCTTGGTGTATACCATAGGCTAGGATACCATGCGTTATGTACAGACCTGTGTCATTGGAGAGAACACGTTGAGGTAAAGACAGTCTTCTGAACCCATCGCACCGACTTCTGCATTCGTCATCACTGGATCCACGAAAATTTGCATGCAGGCTGGGGCCGAGTCAGAGGCATCCTTAATTCCATTCCAGTTTTCTGGTTCTTGAGGAGGCTGGTGGTGAAAAATATGGTGATCTTAACCCTTCTCATGCATGCCAAAATGTTGTACACTTATGCAATCCAACTGTAATAATTTTCGGATACAATTTGGAAGCACTTCTTAAAAACAGCGACAAAATAAAGTACGGAAATTACAGAAACGAAAGCATGTACTTTGATGACGTTTACCCCGCACCTGACGGGTCATGTGAAATGAAAGTGACTGAAATCGCTGAAAGCTTAATGAAGTGGCATCTAATACCATAAATTACAAACCCTGCAGGGGCCGGATGCACAAGCGCCTGGTCCAGTTACGGTAACGTTAGCTGTACAGTTCTTTGAAGAAGTACCAATATCGCGGCTCAGGTTTGGTCAATTTCTTGCCCTGATTTCACAAACTTATGTTCAAAGTGGTTTGAACTGCTGTCCTATGCATACCCAAATAATATACAGACTCAGATGGTAAATCGAGGAGTAAAATGTCAGAATATACATTGTTGCATTCGTGCCTGCGGCTGTACAGTTACGATGCTTGTAACTTTACATGGTGTTTGGACATCCAGTCTCAGGGCCCAGATTGATCAAACCCCTTACAATGTTGTAAGTCTCTAGTTTAGCTTGTATCTCGACTTACTGTATTATATCTCCTGCCAGATTTTTCAAGCTACTTGCGTGTTGTGACTTATTTATCAAGTACCTCGAATTACTGCGCGGATGTAGAAAAAGTATTTTTTCCTGTAAAAACATTGAGGAGACAAGCTAGAGAATCTTGTTAAGTATGTTATATTTCGGGAAAATTTGTAAGTGGTTACAGCACTCGAGTCTCAAAGTGATATACTCCACCTGCGGATTGGTTGGTCGTTGAATGGAAGAGTCAAACCTATACCATTGGTTGTTCCCCGAAACGAAGACATACCTACAGCGACCTTTTATTGGTTGTAGTAGAGATCTGTAAATTCCAATCACAAGGCAAATAGAATTATGTATTGTATCGTCGTTGAAAGGTACAACATTGCAAGTTCTATATACGATTGTAAATGTAGTAAATCTGGGCCCTGAAACAAAAAAAATATTTACGAAAAACAAATCTAATGTGTATGAATATGATATCTGTGAGTAACAGTAATACAAGTTTGAAACCAAAATGACTTGAAAATGTTTGTAATAAAGCTTATTTCCCATAGTTAACATATATTGACCAATACGTGTCTCTGTCCAAAAATTCCTTCCTTAGATCATATTAAATATGTAGTTCATTTGAGATACTTCTGCAAATAGAAAACATTTCATTGAGGTTTAAGTGAATTAGCCCTAGAACTCATTTGGTAGTTTGGACCGTCAAATATGCAAGTATGCTATATACTGACTCTTTGGTGGTATATGGTAGGTGTGTAGAAAATGCGGATAGGGTAACTAATTACATGGAGTCAAGGTGATTAGTAAATTTACAGTTCTATAACAAATTAATTGGCAAAACGGTGGCAGTTTACTTTTTTCTTGTTGAACCAAATGATATTAGTTCAATCATATATTGTGCTTCGCTTGGGGTAAAACAAGTTCTGATCAGAATTTTGTAAAAATCACTACTAGACATGACAAAATTTGAGCCGTGACATTCGAACACCTTCACGGAACAGAACATTGTAGTACGTTTAGCTCGTTAACAGTTCCGAAGAGTGAAACATCGGCTATTTCTATTGTACCTCGATCGCTTTGGACAAACTTCAAGTAGAAAACCACTGGTCGCTTACGTGCAGCCTATGATGATATATTTCGCCGGTTTATGAAAGTGCCGATGTCAACTACCTAGTGTGTAATTTTTACTCAAAAGTATACTGACTACCTCAAAGTCAGAACACGAATTGCGTTCTAGCTCAATCTCCAAATCTGAATAGAAAAGCTAGCCAATGATAAGAAAATTGCATGTAATGATAAAGTTACCTTCTCGTCGTCTCTGATTTAACCCTAGTGATGAGCTGTGTTCATCCATTTATACCGTGTTCCTGGGAGTGCCGAACAATCTTGAATGAATGATTTGCGAAGCGTTTGGAAAACTAGAAGCCATACGTTGTATATGAGTGCGTAAGGCCAGTTGTGATGGGTTTACTTCTTTATATCTCCGGTTTAAGAAATAATGGCGTGTTATAGCGCTCACCAATTATGCTGAGTTTCGTTCTGTGTGGGGAAGATTCTGGTGCATGTAAATAATGAGAAGTTATGATAATTTTCAATGTTTTTCATGTGTAAGGGGTAACTACGGTAGGAGAAATACGAGAGCGTATATCATAATGTTCGGCAGTTATCTAGAATTTAGGTAACTATGAACAGCAAGACTGCAAAATGAGGAGTAATGGCTGTCTGATCCACTGTTTGAGATAGAATGCAAATATACACGGAACTAAATATAAATCATGAGTTCCTACTTTTCAATTTTTTTTTCAATTTCTCAATATAGTAACTGAAATATGGTACGTGCCTCTAATGCATAGATATACTAATGCATTTTATTTTAACTTTCTTTATATAGATACAATTACCTGCTAACGAAAAGGTAATCATATTCGAACAGTAGTGGAAAGAGTTTTCTTCTTCTGAAATTCACTATATCTTGGGAAGATTTTAATAACACTCATGTATTGCTCAGGGATGAGGCAGCTGAATAATCGTATTTACAATGTGCTAATAAAGGAAATATAATTTTATACGCACCTGGAACCTGAGGTCACCAACGGGCGGCTTGGCGAAGGGGATCCCCCGGAACGAGTAGAAGTCTTTGCCCTCAAAAGATTGCTCTTTGATGCCACGCAGCTGCCCCTGAGCTACGGTCACCAGCGTTGGGTCAAACGGAACTTCTAGGCCAGAGTCAGAGGCCATCTGAGCGTACGCAGACACGATGGCTGTCGCCAGCAGACATGCCAGCAACAGTTGCAGTTGCATTTTGTCTAAGACTTCACTGTACTAAATTAGTGCAATACCTACTCGGCTGTAGAAGAGTTACATAATGTACAATATTAAAAGTTTATTATTATCATATTATACTGTTATGCAGTTCAATGAATTTTAATTAAATGCATCTTGATATCATTGCTATATAGTTATTCTGAATATGCATTAAATGTGTCATTCAAATGTTTCATTTATTGATTACTTCATTTCTTTTTTTTTCTCATAGACTAAGATATTACTATTCAAATACTGTATGTGTATGGCATGTTCATCGTAGGGAAGAAATAACATTTTCGACTTTATGCCGATATAAGTTTTTTGTAGTGACATTCATCCGCACTTTATAATATTATCAACAATCAACAACCTTAGACTAATAAAGCAAATCGCATCGTTATATGTTGTGCAACAGGAAAACGGTATTAACGTCAGAGAATTCAAAACCCTATCACATGAAGCTGATGCCTTTGTGATTATTTGTACAAATGCGAATAGAAGCTCTGAGCAAGGAACAAATCAGTAGACTAGTCACTGGAAAACCACAGATTGATTCGTAGAATTTTTTACTCTAACCATTGTCGCTACAAACGGAAATTGAAAAGCACGCCATTCAGTGAAATGTAACGTTCTAAAATTTGGCTAACTTTTTCTTTCTGAATTAGATACCGTTTGTCACGCACACGAGTTCATTGCGCACTGCCAAAGGTATTCGAAAAGCCACTAGCTGCATTGAAAACCAAATTTTATATGTTCTAATCTCGATCCCGGTACGAGCATAAGCAGGCTGAAAGCCTACTTTGAAGCTAACGGGGGTTATTATTTTCAACATTGTTTTTAATGACCTTTCATCTGCTGTATTGTATGCTGAAGCACAAATAAGTTTAGAGCAATTTCTTCAACGTTCAGCACCAAAATCTAACAAACGGGGCAACATTGTAACTTAGCAAACACAGACGTTTTGAGGTAGATTCTGACGTGCTGGCAGTTCGTCAGCATCACAGTACGCACGAAGCCTGAGGCTGCAGTGCTCTTTCACACAGACGAATTAAAAAAACCATCATCATTACCACTAATAATGTCGTCGCAGATGCCATTAACATGGAAATTATGAAGGTATCATTAGTTTATCATCAGCAGAAGATCACTTACCATTTACCACACTCAAATGGTGGCCATAGTCATCTATTTGAACAGCTAAGAGCACAAAGCAGCTTCGGTAGAAGTTATGATTGCACCTTGGTTATGTAGTAACTGTTAAATAGAAGTGGTAAGACACGAAAACTAGTTCCTAAGATAAACACATGTGATGAATTTCTTCGGACGACGAAAGTCTAATAAGATTAACTATTAACTTACAGAGAGCTTCACTCAACAAAATTTGCTAGAAACACGAGCACTTTTTAAATTACTTAGTTTATAGCAAAGCTCAATGACGGTTATTAAAATAGTTGATTTATTTCGTGAGATTAACCTATCTGTAGAGCAGCGTCCCAAATAACTTACAAGAAATATTACAAGCAAATTTGAAACTTGTTTCTTTTTGCAAACGGGCTCTTACTCTCTGTATCCTGACCGTTCTATGGTAACTAAAGGAAGCTGAAGTTTCTCTGAGAGATAAGCCACATCTTCACCTGTGCCGGTTGATGCGATATCGAATTCCTTATCGCATACGGGCAGCCATTCACGACAGTTACATGATAAACACCACCTTATTTGCTTCCATATGGGTTGCTACGTAACTCCTTTGTCCGCCATGACAACGAATATGTACCATTTGTTTGGGTCTTAGTTAGCTGCTCCTAATATCACTTCGTTTTGTCAGCCGTTGTTCCTTCCCTCTCTCCTCCTCTAGGACGTAGTGGTAGGCCGCATCTCAAGTGCCGGTGGTCGATAAAGCCCATTTGGCATATTGGTATGTCTGCTTATACGTACAGTATACGAGAGTAAAAAAGGATATAAAGAAATGACTTAGACTCCTATATATTTGATGGGCAACCAGATTGACTATGTGGGCCATAAATTAGGTAAGGGTGTAAAGGGCTTTGTGTTGAAATACCATAGTGATCCGATAATTAGTTTAAGAACTGTTAGCAAAAAAAGTGCAACACGGCCAGTGCAAACTTTAGTAGCTCATACCCCTTACACATCCTCGAATATCGGTGTAGTAGATACACAAATACGTTTCGTCCTTCCTTGGGACCTGAGATCTTTACTACGAAGCTGACAGTGCTAGAGAAACAAAGCTTGGTATAATGAAATGACCTCTTCTTGTAGATATAAAGTAACTCTGTGTTTCTTTGGTACTGCTTTCTGTCTGATTATCTAACTTTCATCTATTATTTTCAATCAACTTTATCCCATATTTGTCCCACTTGACTGTCACTTAGGCCTAAGAGAAATTTTCTGTACAAATTTCATAAAGGTGTTAGAGTGTAAGTGCAGCAGCAAAATCTATTCAGAGCACTTATGAGTATGATGAAATGAATGAAAGAAGTTGTAGGAGGTAGTTTTCCCGTTCCCGAAAAAGTAAGTGATTTCGCGTCCTTGATCCTTATATATGGAGGTGTGGACCCGGTAAGCATATTTCCTCTAATTTCATCTTACAGGTGTTCTCGCGCCCATGCTTGGAGTGATCTTCCGGCAGCTGATACGGTAGGAAATTTCCCCGTTGTTGGCGTACTGTCAATATTACTCCCATTCCCAAAGGTCCAGTGACGCAATGTCGCCAACTACCGACCTATTACACGGAAGCCCATTTTGTCGATGTTCGAGATATTCGTGGCCTGTAAGCATGGTTGTTTTGCTGAGGCTGGCGACAAGATTACTGTTTGCGTACAGAACTGATCTTGGTTGTTGTGACGCATTGTTGTCGGTGTAACACAATATACAGTCTGCGTTGCGTTGTAGTTCTGAGGCACGCCTTGTACATTTGGACTTTAGTGCGGCGTTCGATAGGGTCAACCACAGGGGTCTATTGTACTCGTTGGAGTTGTTTGGTATGGAAGGTAGAGTTCTGTCTATTATTCGTAATTTTTTTGAGTGAACGCAGATTGTGTCTGTTGACGGGTTTTTTAGAGTCTCAGTCGCGGTGGAGTCTGGTGTCACTCAAGATAGCGAACCTAGCCCGCTGCTGTTTGTGCTGCATACTAGTGACGTGCTAGAGAACACGATACTGACGATTCCACCTTGATGGTAGTGATACCTACCCCCCGCATGCGCAATGTCGCCCGGTCTCTGAATAGGGACCTGTCGCGCATTAGTGCGTGGTGCTCGGCCTGGAGTATGAAACTGAATGCCAGCAAGATCAAATCTATGATTGTCTGTCGGTCTCGGAGAGTTTTACCGCAGCATCCACATCAGATGATAGATGACACTTTGCTTTAGGAGTCTAGTTCCTTGGAGATTCTCGGTGTTGTCTTTGATGAGAAGCTTACTTTTGAGCGGGATATTAGGCTGCTAGTGTTACGTGCTTCCAGTAAGATTGGGCTCGTGCGTAAGGTAAATGCTGTTTGGTGACAAAGATGTAGTCCGTAGATACTTTTATGCTGCCTGTGTTGGAGTATTGCTCTTCGGTCTGGGCGTCCGCTACTGAGTCACTTGCATCTGATGGACCGACTTGTTAGATCTGTCAGCAGGCTGTGCGCTGAAAATGATCTGGTGAATCTTTCCCTTAGGAGAGGGGTGGCCGGACTCTATTTTTAATGTGTCCAATGAGAGACATTGGTTGTATTCTTCTGTCCCAGCCCTCAAGGTCTTTAGGAGGATTTGACGTGCTGCGGTTGATGCGCACTCTTTCACTTAGGAAAATGTTAGATGCCGAACTCGTCAGTTCAGTCGGTGTTTCTTGTAATGGTCTTTTTTGGTTTGGAATTCACTGCCGTCATCGGCTTTCATTCGTTTCGGCCGCCTGCAGGTATTTCATTAGCTGATAATGGCTTTGTGTTGGATTTTTTTTAGCAGCAGACCCTTTCATTAACACATGAGAACTTACAGAACAGTAAATGCAGCCTAATGGACCGTCGTACGCCAGCTTAAATACATTTTTTTTTGTGTTGGATTATTAAAATCGGACATTACCTTCACACCTTCCTAATGTCTGCTTTACCTATAGTATTGCAGCAGACGACCTTCAGAGCACTTTGGCCATAACCTTCAGTCAAGTGTCATCAAGTGAAGAATAGCTCTGATAACCACTCTTTGTCACACTGATAGGACAAGTGCATGATCAAAGTTCTTGTCTGTAATGCATAGAAGCAAGCATCTCTCTTTTTTAGGTTAAGACTCGATCTACAACAAAAACAACCTGTTTATTTTCATACGAAGTTTCTGGAGGTATAAGTTATAGGTAAGATAGGCAAACTCGATTGTCATTTGAAGATGAAATGTGGTAACTACAGTCATTAGGTTTAATTATACTATTATGGTACCATCTACGGGGGTGGGGAAGTCAAGCCCTCCAAGTTTGGCTTGACCGGAACTTAAGAAGGATACAATGGTTTCGATTCAAATAAGTGAATTTCAGGTGTTAAGCCGAAATCGTTACCTCTGGAGACCGCAAAACTCTCAGCCCTGCTCTGCAAAATGAAAATTTCAGTTGACTCAAGTCACTTGGAACTCCTGTACTTAACACGATGCGAAGTGGGGAAAATAAGTTTGTTTTTCAACACCCGGGCGAGTCAATCGGTCATTTACACCTCTCTGCCCCAATTGTTGATGGAGCCTTTACTCTGTTTCAGGGCCGTCTTGAACTGCCTAGCTCTTTGTACGAAAACTTAACAGTGCACATCATTTGCGTCTTAGCTAATCGCTAGCGTAAGGGAACGAAATGCCAAACAGGTTGGAATGCCCTGCAGGCTCTCTTTCAGTCACTCAGGTTCTTCTGCCTATCAGCAGTTAGCTGCGGATAACCTGGTCTGCATGCAAACATAGGGGAGGGAGGGAGGGGAGATCTCAAGGTCACCGACGTCTTGTTGCTAATATCTGTGAGGTAGTGCGCATGCGCAAGCCTGTACAACAAATGGATATAATTGCGCTAGTAAAAAATTGTTACTGACTATATGTTTAAGGATTATACACTGACGTGCTGAAGTATTGGATAGATATAGTTTTGTCTCAGTCCCGCTTAAAGACTTCTCACTTCAGTTCAATAATTGATACGTATGAATTATGTAACATAGCTGAATATGTGTACAGGGAAAACTGAAAAAAGTTTCTCGAAACCCATGTCATAGAAGTTTTTTATTTTCCTTTGCACTATATCGATATTGCTTTTAATTTTACAAGCTCTACATGTTTTATTGCCATGCATTGTTGCATTTCACCACTTTCACCGTCGTTTGCCAGCTCTTACCGCCAACACTGCAACATCTGTTGAACACAGTGGGTGAAATCGTATGTTATCACTGGACTTGCACAAGCGCATAATCGATCGTCACATGGGAGGTATTCTAATGTTTATCTGTGCATCACAGCCCCATGGAACCAGCCAGTTGGTCCGTAGCTTCACACCAATCGATAGTCAGTGTACACCCGCTATTATAAATTATATAGGTAACAAAACTTGCAAAGGAAGCGGCTGGATTAATATTTTTGTATGCTAGACATTAAATAAATAATTAGAATAGAAGTTTAGTGTTAAAAACACAGAGCCGCACAAAATAGCTTACACTAAAACGCAATTATGGCTAGTTTCAAGAAAAAAATCACTGGGGCGCCAGCGGACAACTCTATAACTCTGATTCAGCAGCAACTTTAGCACACACTACCTCACTTAACCATGGCCACTGAGAGCCTAAGTTAAATCAGCCACAGCAGTCAATGTGGCACACCCGCCTGGTAAGCAACTTCAGGCTGCTCCTTCAAGATAAGATACGACGAGGCTGACGGTCTGCGGCGGTGGAACTGCAAGGAGCCCTGCCTCGTGTTGACGAAACAAGGGGATCGTCTCAATTGAAATATACAATATAGCATTATTACTTCCGCCAAGGAGGTTATGTTTTCGATATTTGTTTGTTTGCCTGTCACCAAGATAAACAAGAAAGTTATGGGTGGATCTTTACGAATTTGACATGGATTGTTAGGCGTGTTAAGAGCAACAGATGATTAACTGTTCGCGAAGATCCGTTGAACAGTTTAATAATTTGCTTGTCTCCCTCCCATTTCTTAGTCCTATAACTCAAAAAGTTATATAGGAATTATTGTGAAATTTACGTGGGTTGTTATACACTATGAAGAGTAAATCATCAAATGTATGTGGTGATCTATGTGTTTGTTTGTTTGTCTTTGTTTTTCATTTGTTAGTAAAATAACTCAAGCAGTTAAGAACGGATCTTTATGAAATTTACAGGAATAGTTAGAAATGCCAAAAGACGTAAATAATCCAATTTTAATGATGATCGGTTGGTCTGTTCTTGTATTTGACTTATGTTTGTCAGATCTTTCTTGTTAGCAACGCAACTCGAAAAGTTCTAAACGGATCTTCAAGAAATTACAAAAGCTTTTATTACTCTCAAAAGACACAAATGACCAAATTTTACTGCTGATAAAAAATCATGGTGCCAGTACAATGAGCAGCAATTCTACAACGTATCCATGATAGTCTGCTTGCTTGCGGAATAAACTGAGCTATATTAATAAATTGTCGTTAAAAACCATTCGTGTCAATTTTGGTATAGAAGTAAGTTCAGAATGGTCTCTCGTTAGTAAAAGTGGAATTAATATGGGCATATACTTGAGGCCCAAATTCTCGTTCTTTGGGGAAGGTTGGCTATGGTAATGTTGAAAGTATAAGTCTTCAGTGGGTATTCATTTTAGAGATTGCTAGTGGACCCGTGCGTGAAAAAAATTCACACAATAATCGATATGTTTGCTTAACATAGGCAGGTGCATTTCTTTTCTACTCTGACTTGCTTCTTCATTTTCTTCATTGATCCTTTGTCGTGCTCTCATCCGTAGACTTATGATCAGCTTTTATTCCCTCCTGACTTTTCTGCTTTAAGTCTTCCTTGACACTGTGTCGCATAAGCTCTTCATTTTTCTCCATTGGTAGCACGTCTTCGTTCTTGTGACTGTAGAAGTCCCGTTCTTCTTTTACGTTCCCTATCCTCCTTTTTAATTAAACGTGCGCCTTCCGCAGTGAGAGGCACAACTAAAATCTGGAGTAGAACACTGCAATAAACTTGAATGCAACTCTAATCAGCTTATATCACAGCTCATTTACAAAAGATTAGTTATGTCAGATTTGAGAGTTTGCGCTACACACTTGAAATATTCAGAATTGTGACGTCACGCCAATTGTATCCCTCTTTTTGCTGCGAGAATCTTGGGCATTTCCACAATGGCGTGATGCAATTATGGCGTCATAATTCTAAAGGTTTGAAGCGCGTAGCGCAAAAACTCAGATCTGACAAATGAACTGTGGCTTAAATGCAGTGTGAGTGCACCTTAGCCATGATACTGCCTGTCAAACTCAGATATCTGTTTCATTGAAGTGCTGAAATTTTAGCCTTGGAAGCAAAATCTGCTCCGTCAGAGAAAGACAGTAAGACAGTAAATAACCCACTGCCCGTGAAAACTAATCAATTCGTGAGTACTCCGTTGATGATCTGCCAAATTTCTACGTCGTGACCTGATACGGTTAGGAATATTTTCCGGTTGTTAGTGAACTGGAAAATTAATATTACCCCTATTCCCAATGCTCTGTGTCGCCCAATGTCGCCAACTACCGACCTATTACGCTGATGCTCGTTTTGTATTATTGAATACTTCCAAACTTAAATGTAGCTACTTTTGGTTAATAGTAATAGGTAAAAAAGAAAAAAGTTTTCTTTTATTAATCCTTTAATGCAGTTTAGATAACTTGTTTGTTAGACGTAATCGACATTGGATGAGTTGTGATTAGATGAATTGTTCCCTAGACGAATTGTACGTTAGACAAACTTTTTTTTAGACGAATTGAGTTAGATGAAGTTGTTTGGACGAATTGAGTTAGATTATCCTAGAACAATCTTATAATGTTAGACTTTAGTACGGTGTTTGATAGCGTGAACCACAGGGATGTACTGTATAAGTTGGCGTTGTTTAGCATGGACGTAAGGATCCTCTCGATTATTCGTAATCTTGTGTCTGGCAGAGAGTATCTGATGGCGGTCGTTTGAGCGACCAGTCACAGTGGTGTCGGGCGTCCCTGATCAGGGTAGCGTACTTGTCCCGCTACCGTTTGTTCGGTACACTTGTGACATGCTCTCTTCGTTGAACAACACCCCGGCACGCATGATGTTGTAGCCCAATTTTTAAATAGGGACCTGTCGCGCATTAGTGCATGGTGCTCAACTTTGAGTATGAAGCTGAATGCCAGTGAAACTAAATTTATGATCGTTAGTCGGTCTCGGACACTCTTACCGCAGCATCCGCCTCTGAAGATTGATGACACTTTGGTTTAGGAGTCTCGATGACACAGCAACACATTTGGACGAGTCTCACAAGGAATACCTTCAAGACACTATCATGTGAACTGGCCTTCCATCATTAATACGCCGCTCTAAATCATTCTGCCAACATGGCTCGAACAAAAGCTCAATTGTGCAGTGCTCGGCGTAGGTAACTGTGAGCATCGGCGACATCAGTCAACTCGAAATGTTTGCTGATAATCATATTTATGTTCTGGCTTATTCCTAGACGAAAACGCTTTGGCACGTGACGCCACTCATACAAGCAAAAAAATCTTCACAAACGGTGGGGGTGGGGGGGGGGGTGCGGCGCATGAAAACGGAGCGCGTGACATCTTCACTTTTAATAATTGTGACTGAGAAGCAGGGCGGCAAGTAGGATGCTAATTGTCCACTTCCGTTTAATTAATTAATTTGGGATGAGTGCCCATTTCTAATCCGTTTTAAGGTTTAAATTGATACCACTGGATCTGGCCAACAATTATTTATTCAAATAATTCAGTTTACTTTACTAGTAAATAGACTCTCGTGGATATATTGCAGAACAATTGCACTTACATCGAAAGACAAAGAGCTGATTGCATTTAACTAGGAGATGTTTGATCTCTCATGAGGACGAGCGTCCTTTGCAAAGGATACTATTCCTATGAAAAATCAACGTTTTACATGGTGCTTGTAGCGTTAATATGCAGACTTAACAAGGTATATAATATGTGCCTTGGTAACAACAGGAGGAAAGTGCATGCTCCAATTAACTACAGTATTTATCGATTCATATTTATCATAATAATGCTTAACGTTAACCCTTTTCACTTTAGGTGAAGAATGTGCACATTTTAGCGCGTAGGAGCAAGCATAGTGCCATAGGTTTTTTCCGGTGAATCTCGACCTTACCTTGAGTTACCTTACCTTGAGAGCCTTCGGAAGAAGTCCAGGCGACGTTGGTCACGTCACCCCACGTGTGTGGAATCACTCTGCTGGGTGTCTTCTGTGGTGCCGCAGTTTGCGACCAAAGAGAGAGCCAGCAGCGAATTATCTCCACAGTGCACGTAACCGCTAACCGCTGGTCTATCTGGTATTCTTCTTAA
>LQNS02278171.1:19021384-19034068 GCA_001587735.2 Parhyale hawaiensis | reverse complement strand
AGTCATCAACCACAGGAAGTGATACACCATCCAGCATGAGTGCAGGAAAAGGAGGTCCCACTGTACGCGACCTGGACAAGAGCATGGTCTTAGTCTTGCCCGCATTTAGCCTCATCCCCCACCTAGAACACCAGGAATCAATCGTTTCCAAATCATGCTGAATAGATTCGGAAACCTCTAATCTATCACTTGGTTTATCGCAAACAGCCAGCAGAGTAACATCATCAGCGTAACCAAGAAGTAAATTATTAACAAGATGAAACAGATCCGCCATATATACAACGAACAACAAAGGGCCAAGAACACTACCCTGTGGGTCACCAGAAACCCAATCCAAAAACTCACTCCTCTTCCCATCAACAACTACACATTGACGTCTGTCAGATAAAAATTGACCAATTACCGCAAGAACTGAACCACCAATACCCGTTGGGGGCTCGGCCTCAATATATACATATAAGTTTTTCAGTTTTTATTAACTGGTTTATAGTACCCATTACACTTCATGTGGCATGGGATAAGCCATAAATCTTTGGGGCAGAGTCAGGCGGGTTTTTTCTCCCGACTTGCTAAGCTTCTGAAGGGTGATGGCATGCCCATTAGGGTGGAGCGAAAAACAAACTTTGGCATTTTTTTTCAACAGTGTTATTTTGTTGCCATTTTATACAGGATTGATGATGCTAAAAGGTTTTTCCAAAAATCTGATCTTGAGGTGCTCCAAGACTTGAATTTTTTGAATTTTGTGTGTTTTCAATAATATTTTGAAATAGAACAAAGTGCTGGATGGCCAAAATATTCATTTAAACATTTTTAGGTTGATGCAATGATTTTAACCAATTATACTAAGCTAAAAAACGTGTTATAAATTTTATTACAGTAATACGAAACTCAATGAAATTTGTTAAAAAGATATAAAAATTGTTATGAGCACTGCGCCACCTGAAGATGCTGAAATAAACCATGCATACTTGAATATATTATTAGTATTATGCTTTCTTACAATAATTTTGGTATTGTAGGTAGCGTCACGTTAATAATTATGATATATAAATATTTATAGTTTAAAAAATCTTACAAAATTTAATATTCGTGGGGCACCTCATAAAATTCATATACACTTCAAAAATTTTAACATAATTGTTTTGAAGCATTTTGGCAACCTAATTTCACTATTGGAAGTCACATTTCAAAAAAGTTGCAAAACCCCTTTTTTCGCTCCACCCTAAATTCCCCATGCTTGGTTCCCATCGTGGGTTAATTCAGCAATCTTCATGATATGCTTTAACTTTTTTCGACTTACCTTACCAGTAACACAGAGGAATGTGATATTTAGGGAGACTTAAAATATTACAAAATTTATTAATCTCATAGTACCCAGTTCGAGCGAAGTTTGTCCACATTTTCACGAGCTTTCGACTCATGTCGATGTCCTCCTGCAGTTCCAAAGGTCTTTCGAAAACAAGCAGAGCTGTAGGTGCTCCAAAGAGGTACATCATATCATCAGCGTGCAACACATCTGTAAGTTGAAGAAACAATTTTGTGGCCGCATTTTCATAAAAATGAAGCTTCGAGTTAGAAAAAATTGTACATATAAACTGTTAATTTTTAGAAATGCTCTAAATATGTGATGGAATGAATAAATCGATTACTATTATACTACCTAGATGTATTTTAAGAGTAAAGGAAATATTTATAAACCAAATATAGGTATTACATCAAATATGTTCTGCCGCCTAGCCTACTTCAATTTTCAAAGGACAGTGTGAAATACATATGTAAAGTCAAATTTGCACTGTCAGTCGTAATAAGCATGAAACAAAATGACCAACAGTCGTAAAATTTGTATAGTTATCATCAATTTTAGCTATACTATACCTAGTGAGAATATAAAGGCCAGGAAACCACGCGTAAGCTAAAAACTTACAGAATGACAGTAACTCTATAGAATATAGTAAGTAAGAATATAGTAATAAGGTAGTAATTGTCAAAAGAAGAAAGATAAATAACACGAAATTTTTGGGTATATGAAGGTGTATATGAACCGCTTTTCCGAGGCAAAGGGTAAATGAAACGAAAATCTTGCACGCAGAACTGCAGCAGCTAGTCATATATCATCGGTTTCTAATGCGAGTTAACTTACATTCACCGCCTAAGCCGAAGTCAATAAAAGACAAGTTAGATGGCGACTTGTAGTCGAACTCGTAAACGAAGAGATTTTTACGATCTTCCTGCCCTGGACGGTCCTGCGCCATAACACGAGCGGTGGAGTCTGCAGGGTACCATATCAACCGGTCGCCCACCATCTGGTAACAATGAGCAGTTATTAGAGAACCACTCTGAGAGCGCATTCCTCCGCCAAGCAACGCAATGTCATCGGGAGAACCAAGCTAGTCCTGAAATCAGAATTTCTATGTCATCAAAATAATTTAGCAATTTGTGCCTCTCAACATGATGGCAGTTTCTGCAATTGCTTGGAGATCCGTCCATAACTTTTTGAGTTATGTTCCGACAAACAGTGTACGTTACCTCAGCCATTATAGCTAGCTAAGCCTTCAGGACGTTTCTCTTTCGTGCCCACTTTGCTACCTTCCCGATTTCATACTTCTACTTACTCATGCTTCATCCAGTTCTTCCGCTGCTTTCCCGACTTGCCGTTCCCATGCGTGTTGATCCGGTGTGGGAACACCATCGTGCATAGGTTCCCAGTTTCTCTAGGCATAATATATGTTCCTTGCTCTTTCCTCTGTGACATCGTTCAGCTCGGAAACGGAGGCCTAAACTTCCTGACTAAAACATAACTGTTCCGACAAACAATAAGATAAACATAAAGTCGCGATTGGAGCGACGGATCATCACAAAATTTTATCATTTGACGATCAATGGTCGACTGCAGCCGGACACTTCTCTGGGGGCCAGCTGACCTTGTAAGTTGACTTTACCTATAACATTTCTAACAATTTCGTGTAGATTTCCTGAAGATTCGTTCATAACGTTTTGGTTTATGTTACTGACACTGACAAACGTAAAGACAATGAGACGAACGGACAAACCAAAAAATTGGTCAATCGGTTCTCGCAACATTTCTTTCAATTGTGTAAATATAATGATGATCACCGTCCATAACGTTTTCAGTTATGTTAGCAAGAATAGCAGGTAGACAAACAAATAAACGGTTGAACCGATCTTCACTGAAGTTATTCATCCTTTCCTCTTAACATGGCTACTAACAACTTCTGAAAATTTTATAATGATCGTGCCTATCTTTTTGAGTTATCGTGGTGACCAACAAACAGACAATTAATTCTGACTAAACAAAATTTCCACGGAGGAGATAATTATTTCCATAACAAAATGATAATAATGATCCTATGATGAGGTTACAGGCGTGAGCTGATATATCTCTGTCTGCCTACTGTACTATTTCCTTTTGATTGCTCGAGGTACGGTAGGACTATATGTGAGCCTGTTGGTATACTGGGGCCTGAGCTCTGCGTGCAACTTCTATTATTATTATTGTTACAAGCCCCTAGGCCAAGCCAGCTAAAAGGAAATGCTGTGTCTCAATCATATTGTATAAGGATAATCTGTTAAATTCTCTGTTCCAATACAGTCAAGAGTTCTTTCTCTCTCTTCTGTCTGAAATTGAGTTGCTCAATGCCATTCGTGTCTGCAGGTGTAGGCTGAGTGTATCTAATTATTCTCATTGTACGTGGCCACCAATATTTGTGACTGGGCCTAATTACTAGGTTGAATATTGGCTACCTTGTTTGTACTTGTAAGCTTGTAAGCATATTTTGTGAACCCATTGTGTTCTTAATAAAAGCTAATTATTTGCCGGCCCTGGAGGACTTCACGGTTAATTACATTTTTTACATTCTAAAACGTTGTAAACCTGAGCTACACCAGTACTCGTAATACATGCTTACCCTAGAATAATTAAACTGATCTTACACAGCTCTTCTGACCGGAACCATTCGTCTAATCTCACGCCGTCACGCAATTCTGACGAACTCCATCAAACCCAGCGCACACCTGCCTAAACACATATCGTCTAACCTCAGTCACGACGTGACGTCATTCCCATTGCACGATGTCTAATATAGAGCGCAATGTGTCACCTATTACGCACCTAATCTAATTTGATCCATCACATGTTAACTACGGAAATTTAAATAGGTTAACTCGGAAGAGTACTGTTTCCTATGTACTTGAGCACCTTTCAAAACTTCAGGGTAATAACCTTTCTTCCCTTTGTGCCTCAAACTTATAATGTTCTACAAGTACAAAGCGTTTCGATCATGCTGTATTACTATTTGAAATATTTACTTATTGTCCTCATAACTCTGTAGTTTCTTAAAGTATGCCTATGCCATGAATAGGCAACAGTTCTTCGCTCTATATAACTATGAATTTTTCATTTCTAATTTCAGCTGCGGTTCTTTAGCATGGTCCGCTCGCAAGAGATTCACACATATATTTTGATGAAGTCCAGGAGATAAGGCCAAAAATGATCGTCTCATTCTTTGGTTGTACTTCTCTCATTGTCGTTTATCCATATTTACGTACGCACATGTCTTTTCGTAAGGCCTATTCCTCACAGTCTGCAGATAATTTAGCCTTTCAATAGATTACACAATTTGTCAACTGACGTTTTGTAAACTTGGGTCATTGGATATTCCATGGAAGCTCATTTTTTCTGTTTCAATAAAAGCAACAACTATAGTTATACAATAAAATATAGAAGACTCTGCCAAGAACTTCTACAAATTACTTGGGTTACTATAACTTCATTTTTCGTGATACCACGTCCTTATAAGGTATCTAACTTTCGCTTCAAAAACTCTTTTGGGTTGGCAGTCAATAACCGCTGGGTTTGAATTACAGTAATGTATTCTGGCTACGCCTTTTTCACAATTAGGAATATCGTGAAACATCAGTAAAGTGGTCAATACAGGATGTGAAAGTAACACTGAGAAGCAGTTGGGAAGCTGCGATATACAGTAATGACTCTTGCACTTCACTTTGAAAAATTATGATTTTCAAGTTTCAATTCCAAAATTATGATGTAATTAGTTTCAGCAATGTTCTTTCATTGCCATTAGGTGACATAAGTAGCAATATTCACTTCAATAATTCTGCTTTTAGGAAAATTAGGAAAAGCTTTTTTTGCAAAGGTAAAAAATAATGGTTTCTGCTATTTCATAACACATATAGAATCAAAGTGAACCGAGAAATCAATAAACTAGAAGGTAACGCAAACACAACTGGTAAAATGCTCTTCGTTTCTTCTCAGTAGTTAACATAGCCTACTCCAATTTTGAGAATATTCAGGAGACGCTTGTCGACAGATGAAGGCAGATTAAGCACTTCACAAGGTTGATCGACCCACAAACACCCTTGTTTTCATTTCAAAAAGCATCCAGGTTGTTATATTGCTTTCTATCAGCGTAAATGTTCTGTGTAATGTTTGCCAATAAATTTTCAGTGTGGTTTAGATCGGGACTATTGGGGGGCCAAACCATCGGATTGCGTTCTTTGAAGCCGTGATCCCAGAATCAATTCTTTGTATAACGGGACTTGTGCACTTGTGCATTATCCTGCTGAAATACTAACGATTTTCTGTCCAACATAGTTTGATCTTCCAGCCATGGATAAACGATTCCTTAAGAAGCTAGCAGTATCCGTTGAAATCTATTTTTAAACCCTTGTAGCCGCTAAACGCGCCAATAATCTCATTTCCTTTGGTTCCATCCTAGAACATTACCTCTTCTCTGCTTTGCGATTGGCGAATCCGGGTTCCTACGGGACACCCTTTCAATTCCCAACCAGACGACCATCCGTCTGGTCCATCCAACGTGGCACAGCATTTATCGGTCAAAACAACATTCATGAAATTCATCAATGAAATTCATTTATGGAATTCATTTAGCCTATTGAACACGCCTTTCCCAGTAAATTTTGCACAGTGGCGATTTTTTAGCCGTATTCTTCATTTTTCCCAGGCTCTTTAGCGTCTCATACCTCAACGTTTGTCCCATTTGTGGCGCTCTAGCTGCATTCAACATTTGTTAGCTAGTAGAATGAGGTGTTCTAACCATCTTCCTGGCAATTGGCGATATCCCTATCGGTAAGTTTCCTTAAATGACCTCTTTCAAGTACTTTCCTACAGGTCTTGTTATTTATTGCATATGCTTTGAATGTTCGATGATCTCTATTCATTTTTATGGATATTTCGATGGTAGTCATTCCCTTGCCAAGCATTGGTGTGATTTTCTGTCGATCAGAATCAGTTAAACTATTTTTCCCCATTTTTGAACTCTTTCATAATCAAGCCGGACACCTAAAAACACCTCTTGTTTTTAATTTTACTAAAAACAGGATTATTGAACTGAATATTGGTATGTACATCACCTGAAAAGGAAGAAAATATCTTCATGTTACATAAAAATTTTAACATTAAAACTTGAAAATATATAATTTTATGGCAAAAATACGATTTCCATATTCAAGCCGCACCCAGTTTAGATGAAGTGCATACCTGCCTAAGCTCTAGACTGTATTGTTCACAGACAAAGGTGGTACTGTATGTCCCTGTGCGCCATTTCTAGGAATAGATTCTTACTCAGTAAGAAATAATGTAATTAATCTTGGGCGAAAATTTTAATGAGCCACAGTTAAAGTTATATTTACAATTCAAACACAAATGGGTGGTTTCAAGCGAAACGATGCTTTTCTATGTTCACTTACTTCCTCTTTAAGCTAGAAATTTCAGTGTTGTGTGTGTACTGCCTCTTATATTGGTGAAACCAGGAAGCACCTGAAGCTGAGGATTTGTTGATGCAAATGTATTTCGTTTCACTCTAGTCAGAAGTTGAGGAACAATAATAGCTCTGGAAATCAGAATTAAAATATGATTTCGAAATTCATGATCATTGCTTCAACATTGACTTGAAACTGCTTGTATTAATTTCCATTTATGAAAAAATTACTCAGTCTGAATGAGTAGAGTTCTGTTGTTTATTTTTCCTTAAATGACTTTTAAACTAGTTTTTGGTTATTTTTGTTAATATTGGGTTCATGTCTACTGTAGAAAAAAAGCTGTATGATGAGTGGTTGAAGTGCGACCGTCTCACATGATTGTTCGTGAGGATTCATGACTTGAAAGCAAAAAGTTGGCATAGAGTAGTGAAACAGTGAAAGTATCCACCGCCTGGGTTAGGCAACATAAATTTTTCTCCTACACGTTTTTGAACTAACATTACCATTGTATGTATTCTGCTGTTAGAGATCTTCCACTGATGCTACAACATCCACAGGTATCCTCCGATTAGCAACGTAATAATTAACCTGGACTAATGGATTGATTGCACAGCTACTTCACTTAATGGCACAAACATCAACTGTACCCTAATTTTTGTTCTTCTGTTGTTCAAGAACTTCATTTGATGTCACTAATTTTAAACATATCGAACACAGACTTTCACTCCGTCTCGTGTACAGTTTCAAGCAACTATTGTACCTCTGACATTATTGTAACGCAATCCCACTTATCTCATAAAAAATCAATCCAATTGTAAAAAATACATATTATAGGTAATAATAACAATTACAATACTAGTTACTTCCAGTTTCGTAACTAATTTTTTAGTAACATAACGCTCATTTCCAAGTATTGAAAACTCTATTGCACTCACGTCATCGACAGCAGGAAAAGAGTCCTTTTCAAAATCTGTGTTACCAACATAATAGTCGAAGATTTTCAGCGTCTGTTGGAGTGGAGCGACGTTTTCTTCCCCAATGTTCAATAAAACTGGCCCCAGCTCATCAAATTTAATTCGCACTGCCGATTTCATTTCTTCCACAGCGTAAATTACTGGAAAATGCAAGTATAAAAGGATTAAATCGGGTTATCTCCTCACCCACACAGTAACTATATATTGCACTACTGTTAGTGTAGAATTATTATAATTATATTAGAGTCAAAATACCGAAGACATTACTATACATGAGAGTGCTTTCATGAACGTCAATACATAAATGTCCAACAAGACTAAAACAGTAGCGATACAAGCCTCAATGCAGAGCTTCTGCGTGTGGCAAACGAGGGGGAGTACATTGCATGGTTTTAATATTTTGTTTTAATTCTGCCTACAATTTAACCAACTATAACGATAATGATGATTGTCCCTTCGTCGTCTTAAAAATGTATGTTTTTAGTTAGGTGATATGTTTATAATGATACTAGTTCATAGTTTTCATGTCCATATTTGAACCTCTGATATCACCCTGGAGAAGAGAGAAACCCAATTGAGAACTACGGCAATAAGGCATTGGCTTGCCTTAAGTTTAAATAACTCTAGTGCGTTGCTGATCAAGATACGTATACGCTCACTTGTAATGTTAACAAATAAAATATTGAGCAGGGTTCCGCAAAATACTTTCATTTCAAACAAATTATGTCGCGAGACTAGGAATTATCTTTGTAGACACTAACTTTTGCTAAACTTACCAAAAATGAAAAAGGCCCCTTCATCTCTTGTAGAGCCAAGCATGACATCGACGTTATGGTGACGATGTTCTTTGATGAGAATGGCAGGATCGTCCATGAGAATGTTCTTGTCCACCCGAGGTGCCATCAAGATTGGGAAGAGACCTACTTTCTGCAAAAGAACAGATTATGTAACAGCGTGAATGAAATGTGTATTAACTATATACGTATTACTATATATTAGCAGTGGCCCAAGCCGTCATTATAAGTGACTGTAGAAAATTAGTACTTCACGAAAACCCCCGTTGTTTCTTTTGCTTTTACTTGTCAGAGGTCTTCTTGAACGAATATTCAGCATTCTGCCAAAAAATTGGATTTATATTATATGGCACAGTCAAGTTGCATTTTCCGTAGCACCTTTAAACATGTCCAAACACGGTCATGCAGGCGAGCTCACGTCCCTGTGCTAGAGTTCTCGAGAGCACCCCCGTATCGTAGATACCGTCTTCGGCACTCGAATTTCTTCTTATCTTTTTCCCATTGAGCGTGACAGGAAAAATATAGATATACTAGAGTGCCAGCGGTGTCAAAAATGATACCAAAGAATTTGTGATGACCCTTCTTCATAGATCACACCTTCGTTAATACAAATTAACTTTAAAAAGCACATAGAGATGAACGTTCACGGCTTCACATCTGTTGAGCATCGAAACACTTTTCTCTCTCTCTGACGTGGATAAAAATTCATTGCTTTAATTGTGCAGGCCGGACAGAAACCCTCAAAATAATAGTTCTGCTAGCGAAGCACAACTGATTCTGCTTCTCTAACCTGACAGACGGTAAATTTGGTTTTTATATACAGGTCTC
The DNA here is from genome assembly GCA_001587735.2 of Parhyale hawaiensis. Taxonomy (NCBI): domain Eukaryota; kingdom Metazoa; phylum Arthropoda; class Malacostraca; order Amphipoda; family Hyalidae; genus Parhyale; species Parhyale hawaiensis. The sequence continues at coordinate 19,024,713 of LQNS02278171.1, read as the reverse complement.
ATCAGTATGGTGTGGTAAAAGATTATTGTAATAGCTGTAAAAAGTATTCGTATTTTATGTTAAAGCATTTCGTATAAACATTAGTGAAAATAGCCATAAACATTTTCAAATATTAACACCGAATTGCTTATACATATAATTAACAGAACTTTGCGGAATATTATTATAATTTTGCTTGACATTAAGAATCATCCTAAAGACATTATTCATTACAAATTACAGAGGTCTAATGAGTGTGCGGAAGCCCCTCCACACAATAATTTTTTGAAATATATAATATCCTGTCCTCCATATCCTACTAACATAAAGGCAATAGCTCATAGAGTGCCGGGGCGTATGTTCCGGTGTCTCTTTGGGAATGGGCCTATTGGTTCGTCTACTGCCGCGTATCTAATCTAATCTAATCAATTAAGATAACTTCTAGCTGCATACATCGCTTCTCTGGCCTTTCCTATTTGCAGACATAATTGCTCAAAATGAAGTGAATTAATAAGTTTCTTATCAATCGGCATACCCAACTATTTAAACGCCTCCACACATTGTTAAATACTACCATTCAAACGAACATCAGGTAAAAGTGGTTTAGGACAAGACGTAAAGAACATCAACTTAGTTTTTTGGGCATTGTGGGTTAGCCGATTACTATTGAGCTTCTGAAAGTGAAACAATAAAATTTTCTGGTTTTAAAACAGCCTCAGAGAAACACTTATCATCTGTATAACATACTGCATCATCTGCAAATAAAACTAACTACATGCATATATGAAAACTTGTAAATGTCAGTGATGTACGAACTATAAAAAGGGGGTCCCAAAACGGAACCTTGGACACTCCAGTACATACAGGAAGAGTTAGTGACGTGTGGTCATCAACAGAAACGATTTGCTTACGGTTATGCAAGTAACTGTTACCAAGACTATGTACATTACTTCTTACACAATAGTATTTTAGCTTAGAAAGTGAAATGACAAACTTAACAGTATCAAATGCCTTTTATAATCTAAAAATATTCATGTTATATAATTTTTTTGTGTAAGTCTAGTAAAATATCGCTAACTATACCAGAAATGGCCTTGGTTGTCATTCTCAATTTTTTGAAACCGCCTTGAGAATAAGATAAAATTCTGTGCCTGTCTATATATTGCATTTATCTTTGGTGAATGGTAGTGTCAAAGAGCTTATCAAAGACAGATAGCGTGGAAATTGGCCGATAGTTGTTAACATCTGCTGCATCTCCAGATTTAAAAATCGGTATAACTCGTGCAACTTTTAGAGAATCAGGATATTTACCTATGTGTTTCAACACATTCAACGCATCTATTAGCTACAGATCAAAGATATTGACTGATAAATGGTAATACCGTATTATTATGATATGTTTTGGCTGGATTTTGTTTTTGTAGTCGCGTTTACTTTTCATTGATTTAACAATTTCAGTGATTTGGTTGAGAGTAATGGGATGAAACACAAGTTTATCAGGTTTCCTAGATCTGTTAACATTGAACTTCGCAGCGCGGTTGGGATTATTGGCTACAGGGCGGCTGGCAACTGTGGAAAAATATTCATTGAAATTACGCGCCTGATGAACATCAGTGACAGCTCTTCTATTTACTACCTTGTAGCATTATGCACTTTAGGGCCTTGATTTAACGAAGAATTGATCATTTCAAGCAGTACCACACAAGTTGATAGCGACATTATCCCTATCGGGTAGAAAAAAGAACATTCGTTCGTTGGGGAACAGTTTTGAATTACACAAATCGCAAGATTTGTGATAAGCTTATTCTCAAGCATAGCCACGTTTTACTCTTAAGAACTGTTCTCCGTTGATTTTTAAAATTTATCTATCATTACTGAACATGTATCGAGGCTGCAGTGGTATTTGAAGAAATTTATAACGAACAGAGGGGCTGTGAACATATAGGTCTCTAAAACTATCTGCGATGAACCTTGGCCTAAAAGTTGATAACTATCTATAATTTGAAAGACTTATGGTCAACTTCAGCCCCATAGTTTATTGCTATGATTATTCCTACTTATGATCAAGCTTTTGTCCACTATCTACGTCGAGAATAATATCCAACTTACGAGAAGCGAAAGTGGAAGCTTCGCAAGAATTTCGCTAGGTGCCTCTTTCAAGCACTGCAACACCTCTTCGCTGGTCATGTGGTCGACCAAACAGCTCTCGTACTCTGAGTCGCTCTCTTTGAGTTCCGTACACACCGCTCTCTGATGAATGTTGCTTTTCGTGCCGCAGTTGAGGAGTTTGGCCATCTGCAAAGCTACAACCCGGTGGTTGGTGGACATTGCCCAAGGGGATATCGCTGAGCCCGACTGCAGGATAGCTCGCTGGAAGTAACCTGCACCGAAAAGCTTTTGTGTGAAAGGCAGTTGAATGAACTCCTGTACGTTCTTCAATGCATTAGCTAAATGGTCTGACCGAGCAACTATGCTTCCTCTGGGATTAGTTATTTACTTTGTGGTTGTCACTATATTCAGTGTAGGATGATAAAAAAATCGTAATTACAGTTCAAGTAAATATATATTTCAGGAAAAACTGAAATTGCTATGAGATAGCCTAAATGATATGATCAAAATCATCAGAATAACTGATATCCTACCTTCTATCGAAATTTGTATATAATTATAACTGTTGATTCTATAAATACATTGTGTAGCTGCATGAAATTATTTCATATATTGCGATTTTTTTTATCTCTGTAGAATGCGTGGTCTAGCGCACAAAAAAAAAAAAAAAATCTAAAGGAACTAGAGGTGTACCCTATATAATGGTGATAGATGCCACCTACACGATTAATTCTCAGACTTAAATTATCGCAGGAATGATTCTCAAAAAGAAGTAAAGTTTTAGCTTACATTCATCAGTTTTCATTAAATTTTCGGAAATTTTTAATTTTTGGTAACACTTTGGAGAATCGGTAAGGGCAGGTATTGAAATTTCATACCTGCAGATGTGTGCGAGAGCATATGCAGATGAGCAGACGTCGAGCCAGCGCTCTCTCCAAATATGGTGACCTTAAGGGGATCTCCGCCAAAATTTCGAACGTTATTTTGTACCCAGGCGAATGCTGCTGTTTGATCTAGTATGCCCATGTTGCCGGGCGCTACGTCGTCTTCAGTTGACAAAAATCCTGGAAGAGCAGGATTGGGAATTAGTACTGTGACGGACCCTTGAATGTATAAGTCACGCCAGGTTATAGGTGCTTGAAGGTATCACGCGTAGCGCACTAACCAGGGATAGCACGAAAACTTGAAGAAATTTACTCTTTACTTGCATATCAATATGGCTATAATGGCTACGTGGCTAC
>LQNS02278171.1:18982247-19004065 GCA_001587735.2 Parhyale hawaiensis | reverse complement strand
TGCTGGATTCACATTTAAGAAGAATACCAGATAGACCAGCGGTCAGCGGTTACGTGCACTGTGGAGATAATTCGCTGCTGGCTCTCTCTTTGGTCGCAAACTGCGGCACCACAGAAGACATTCAGCAGAGTGACTCCACACACGTGGGGTGACGTGAGCAACGTCACCTGGACTTCTTCCGAAGACTCTCAAGGTAACTCAAGGTAACTCAACTCTACCATGTGTGTATTTCACTACAGGATTTATCTAGATTAGGGACTCTCACGTTTAGTGACGACAAATTTATAAATAATTTCTAAAGGTGTTGACAATCTAAAGAAATAATTCTTTATTTCAAGCAGGTAACTTCGTGAGACTAGGAATTGTCTTTGTCTACACTAGTAAAAAATATTGCTTAACTTACCATAAATGAAAAAGGCCCCTTCATCTCTTGTAGTGCCGAGCATGACATCGACGTTGTGGTGACGATGTTCTTTAATGAGAACGGCAGGATCGTCATTAAGAATGTTCTTGACCACACGAGGTGCCATCAAGAACGGGAAACGACCTACTCGCTTCGAATGAACAAATTATGTATAGCGTGAATGAAATGTTTTTAAGAAGTCCCTTTTGATGGTAGACCTCACTTTCTATGAATGAGACAAATGCAAATTTCAATAAATCCACATTCTCTAAAAATGATATTTTCGCACAGAAGCCAGTACATTTAACAGCAGCGGCTGCTTTTATGCAAAGTATACTTTATGCATTTTCACCCTCTTTTATACTATCATTTTCCTTGAAGTGCAAAGCAGAGATAAAAAGTATTGTACGCTGGTAAAATTTTGGACTTAAATTAATTATTTGATTTTAATTCGCCCAATTGATGCATAAAGTTTTATATATAACTCTAACTGACCAAAGTTTTTACACATTCATTTATCCTAACTGAAAATGTATCTAGGATCCTATGATTTAACAAAATTATCAACTAACACGGTGTCTATCATAACATTAAATACTATTTCTAATATGTCCGATATACCTTGGCCCCGTAGTTAATAACTACAATTATTATAAACGCTTATGATCTACCTTAGCCCCAGGGTCTGTGCCAAACGTTATAACCAACTTACGAGAAACGAGTGTGGAAGCTTAACAAGACTTTCGCTAGGCGCGTCTTTCAAGCACTGCAACACCTCTTCGCTGGTCATGTGGTCGACCAAACAGCTCTCGTACTCTGAGTCGCGCTCTTTGAGTTCCATACACTCCGCTCTCTGATGAATGTTGCTTTTCGTGCCGCAGTTGAGGAGTTTGGCCATCTGGTAAGCTACGGATCGGTGGTTGGTGGCCATTGCCCAAGGGGTTAACGCTGAGCCCGACTGCATGATCGCTCGCTGGAAGTAACCTGCGCCGAAGAATATTCATGTGAAAGGCAGTTGAATAAACTCGACTGCGATCTTAAATAAATTATGTTAGACTGTTTTAATCGAAATACTTTTTTCCTTCTTTACGTAGATAATTTTATTGTGGTCGTTAGAATTCCTCATTCACTGACAAAATTATTCACTGACGAAATGAAGAAAAATTGTAACTACACTTATTCAAGTATTACGTTTCATGAAAGACTGAAAATTGTGTAAGTTAAATTTAGAGGGAAAATGATCTGATATTGCATATGCTACAAAGATAAAGTAGGATGTGCTCAAGGATGATGAGCCTGTACAAGGTTAACGCACGGGAAGGGGCCAAAAGCTGCAGTACACCATTGGAAATGGGCTTGAGACATCATAAAAACTTAGTACGTAACATGTAGCTATGTTACATTGTTGTTTTTTTATAATTTCATTTGGACCTCCAGAGTGTTCTACATGTCCTACATTCTTTATAGTTGCACAAATATATGTATCAAAGCATCTCCAAACTTTTTTTTAGTTTTCTGAAGGATAAAATTTTATTATTAATATTATTATTATTTAGGTTGTTTTTTCCGTTACAGGCACACATCCGGTCGGACAGTGTCTGTAGAATGTTGCCCTAAGCTGTGCCGTCGCGTACGCGTCGTTAACATATACAGCTCTCCTAATCGTAAAAACTACTGCATCATTGGAAAAATTATGGATTTAACACTCGCCTGTTTCAACAACATCGCTTCGTACGACAGTTTATGTGTGGGAATTCGTTTAGGTATTTTTTTTTTTTTGCAAGTTAGGCTAGTTTACGCGAGTCGGACGCGACGCTACTGTTATACTGCTGTAACGCGCGCAGCGTATAGTAGCTGATGTTTTTTTTTTTCTAATTTTACCGAGTAATTGTATGGCTTGTGCCTATTAGGTACAAACTTTGGCTTTAATATTACTTCACCGGAAGGAAAGTAATTTGTTTCTCTGGTCCTTTAATTTGTTTCTTACAAATCTTGTAAAAAGTTATTCTATCTCGGCGTTTAATCATTCGTAACTGAACCAAATTTTGTTGCAGCGGTTTGAAATTATAGAGGATAGCAGCTCACTAGTAGAAGAAAAAAGTAAAAGGAAAACATTGAGCTACTCGCTCATACGATCCCATCTTCAGAATGCCATATTACTCTCGAGATAACTCACTTGATTTATTGCATTTTGAAGACGATAAACTATGCTATAAAAGTGCTTCTGACACATGCGGGTATTGTCGGGTAGAATCCATCTGCACTTTACAAGCCTTTTAATAAATGCTTTTTCAAAATTTTATCCTTCAGAAAGCTGAAAAAACTTCGTAGATGCTTTGATACATATATCTGAACAACTATTAAGATTCTAAGACATGTAGGACACTCTGGAGGCTCAAATGATATGATGAAGGAACCATATAAAATAGCTACATATTAACGTACTAAGTTTTTATGACGTCACAATCCCATTTCTCATGGTGCACTGCAGCTTGGCCCCTCCACGTGCATAACCTTGTAAAGTTTCATCATACTCAGAATATGCTGGTTATATAAATGCGTTATGCAGCTACATGGGAATGTATTTCTGATTTGGTGAGGCTCTATGCAGGCATCTTGTAATAAGCAGGGTTATGCTGAAAAAGAAAAAGGAGAAATAAAAGAACTGCAAATTTTAGCCTGAATTGAAAAAATTTCCATCCCCAAAAAAATAGTGATGTAGCCATCTTCACGAGAACATTCTCATTCTTGGAAATTAACAGAATTGATCCTGGAAAAGCCAGGTTTTGAGTTTCATTTATCATGTCTCCTTTTTGTTTAAATATTTGCTATTTTGGATAACACCTTGACAAACCTGTCAGCGTAGGTTTTATAACTTCGTACCGGTGGAGGCGTGCGAGAGCAAATGCAGATGAACAGACGAGGAGCCAGCGCTATATCCAAAGATGGTGACTTTCAGGGGATCCCCTCCGAAATTTCGGACGTTTTTTTGTACCCAGGCGAGTGCTGCGGTTTGGTCCAGGATGCCCATGTTGCCGGGAGCAACATCATCTTCCGTTGATAAGAATCCTAAAGCAACCGAGTTGTGAGGTAGAAGATAAAAACTTAGGATGACAATGCAGACTAGGTAATTATTTTGATGTTAATTTAGGGTATCTCGCTCTGTAAATATTCCAAAATTATATTTCTTAAAAATATTACGTACTATCAAGCCGTCCTTAAAATAAAAAAAACTAAGATGAGTGCACGCTCAGATTTGCATAGCTCGCGAGGGTATGAACGGGCAGTCAGACATAATACAGACCTTCCAAGCTATTGCTTGCAAATAATTAAACACGTGGACGTACACGCATAAAACAGACTCTACACTGGTTCCAACTCAGCCAGTTTTTATTGATACCATAGTTTACTGTAAATGTTAATACAAAGTGGCGAATACTTTTTGTCAGTTATTTGAAAACGCTATTCATGCTCAGGATTTGACTAATTTCTCTGTAACGGGGGAAAAATAAACTTTAACCATTTTAATGGAAACTTAGGGTGATGTAAATCAAACTTTTAAAACTTAAATTTAGTCCTCTTATATTGAAATGAACTCTTCAAAGCCTGATTGAATTTTTCGTCTCACCTACGAATAATGACATTTGATGAGTGTCATGTGCATAATATGGGTTCATCTCAGGTTAACGTGAATTTAGCTTCATGTGTTTTATTTTAATATATCCAGCTATAGAAAAGAATATACTTTCCATGCTGAAAGTGCCAGATAACTTGCTAACAGCCATCCCCCTGGTCAAGGAATGCAGCATCACCTCTGTACAGGAGGGGCGACGTGAATAACGCCACCTGGATTTCATCCGAAGATCATCAAGTAACCAAATATGCGATAGATGACTAACCAAAAGTTAGTTAGGTGTTGTTAATTCCCAGTACTTGAAAAAACTCAGCGAGTTCGAGTTTATCAGCGGCGAACTTAATTTCTCATACCAATACACCGCCTTCACGAGACTGAATCAGATGCTGCAGAATTGAATGCTTCAACTAGACCCGCGGTAGCAGCAGACTAGAGCGTCTGACTTTGACTCTCAAGGCCGCAGGCTCGAACCTGGCTCCCAGCTATGCAAGATCTTTGTGCGCTAGATGCGCTCGGCCAGCATTCGGTCTGCATACTGCTGCGTGTATACTGACCTTCCCCAGCAAGGGGGAGGGTTGTGGGGTGGCAGATATTGTCGCATGGAGTCTTTCGCCATTGGTGCCATAGCTCTACACATTTGTGATCGACTGCAGCCGTATACTCCTCTGGGGCCTGTTGGTCTCTATGTGCAGCACAAACCAGTGCATGCGGGTTTCCAAATTGGGGGTACGGTCAAGTTGACTTTACCTTTACCGAAAGACCAAGAGACAATCTTTGAGCATGGGATTATCAAGCGGATACTAAGCAGCTAATATCAACGAGGAAGCTGCTTCGATTATAATATTATGACTCACCAAATGTGTTTAGACGGTACTGGATGACAACCAATACGATATCTTCGTTCATTAGGGAGTAAGGTGGAAAAAGTAACGCTGAACCCATCTGGTAAGCTCCACCGTGTATGAACACCATCACTGGCAGAAGATTGCTTCGGTCACTGAACAAGAGCTGATCAATATTGAAAGAACTAGTGAGTGAGCATTTTGCCATGGGGAAGAATATTCTGAGTTTACGAATGGTAAATAGTTATGTCTATTATTTGCCCACTAGTGTAGCAATAGCAATATACTGTATTGTAATAGATACAGTAGTTGGCAGTAGACGGGCCATCAGGCTCATTCCAATTAAGAAGCAGCAGGCCTATTTCCAATAATGGCTATCATGTGCAGGCGCTGAACTGTGGACAGATGATTGTATGGATAATGGCGGAATAGTCACTTGAGACTTTTGCCTTTAGAATATTCCTAAAAAACACAGGTATAATAAGTTTCAAAGTTTTCCGCTAATGACATATATTCTACGGTGAACGGATATTTACGGAGTTAAAAGCAGTCAGATGTTATCATACAGTGATATCAAATATCAAAAATTTATACTGTTTGCATTGCCAAAACGAATATTTTATTTACATCAACTGTTTCCAAGCAATGGTTTGGATTATTAAGATAAACATGACTGCATTGAAGTTCCAGACATATTGCTCTTGCGCTAATGTTACGAGAGCAGTAATCCTTAAAAGTATTAACTTGCTTTCTTACTTTGCGTACGAGTAGATAGGATTCCATATGTTACGCACAGACCTGTGCCATTGGAGAGAATACGTTGAGATAGAGACAATCTTCTGAACCCATCAGATGAACATCTTCACGTTTCATGGATGGGCCAACGAAAGCTTGCAGGCAGGTAGGGGCCGAGGCAGAGGCATCTCGGATTCCATTCCAGCTTTCTGGTTCTTGGGGTGGCTGGGGTTTAAAAATATAATTAGCCCTTTTTTGCATGCCGCACTTTTGAGGGACCATGTTTTCCTACTGTGGTATTTTCGGGTTACAACGAGAAATAGAGCACAAAAATTACGGATATATGTACTGTAACGGGCGCAGGTGCATATATTTGAAGATCCGAAGTACAGTTGCCACAAGTTTACGCCATGCTTGTCGGCTCGATCACTAGAATTACAAATGAGGCTGATTGCTGAAAGATTGAAGAAATGGTATTTAATTATAGCAAATAGAAACAAGCAACAAAATATTACTGCTTATAGAGACATGAGGAATGCATTGATGAGAAAAAAAAAATGACTAATGAAAATCATGTCACTACGTATGATACAACAATAGAATTTAGTCACGATACTGACTTAATATAGATAGTAATCAATTTAGTTAATAATTTATGATATATTCCTACTGATAAGTGTTTCTTCCTAAGAAAATGCATTGTTTAGAGCATTTTTAACAGTTCTCTTGATTCAATTTATTGTTTGGTTTGCTCTTTTGCCAATGGTGGAAGGACAATGACAATTTATAGCGGCCTCCAACCCTCCGGTGCTTTTTTTCGGGAGGGGGGGGGAATACTTACTTGATGATTCTTCAGACGAGGAGAGGAGGAAAGAAGAAAATAACGAGGAGTTATGATAATTTTCAGGAGTTTCTATATTTAAGGGAGACTAGCAGCGAAAACCACGAAACGTGTTATGTATTATGCTGAACATTTGTCTGGTCCTTTGGTATCTACGAACAGCTAGCAAGTCTTTAGAATGAAGAGTAATGGTTGTCTTACCCATGCCTTTATTCTGTTCTAGGATGCGATCCAGAAAGAAAATATACATCATCATTACCTAATTAATTTCAGTTTTCGAATATATAGGTCTAGTCACTGAAAAACATCAAGAGTTTCAAGTGAATAGACATGCGAGAACGTTTTTTCCACAGACACAGAAAATGTAGCTGTCGTCGGATAGTAGTTGAAATAGTTTTTTTTAAAAGTCACTGAGTGAATCATGCAAAGATTTCCTAATCATAATCCCATGTATTATGCAGGGATGAAGCAGCTGAATACGAGTATTCAGGATTTCTGTAATAAAAAAGATCATCTTATACGCACCTGGAACCTGAGGTCACCAACGGGCGGCTTGGCTAAGGGGATCCCCCGGAACGAGTAAAACTCTTTGCCGTCAAAAGATTGCTCTTTGATGCCACGTAGCTGCCCCTGAGCTACGGTCACCAGCTTTGGGTCAAACGGTACTTCTCTTCCCGAGTTGAAGGCCTCTTCAGCTTCAGTAGACACGATGGCTGTCGCCAGCAGACATGTAAGCAACAGATTCAGCTGCATCTTTCATAGGACTTCACGGATCTAAATTAATGTTTCACTCTGCTGTAGAAGGTACAATTTACAATACTTAAAGTTTACGTTTATTGTATTATATGGTTACACCGTGCAAAAAAAGCATAATACCGCAATGTAAATGCATCCATCGAAGTATCATTGTTGTACTGTACTATTTACCATTTGAATCATTTGTGATATCCAACTGTTCATTTATTGATTACTTTGCTTCTGGCAGTCTAAACTAGTATCATTAAAATGGAAAAATGCATGTGCTTGGCATATTCATTATTCGTTTGGAAAACGTTATATTTTCTTATTTCCGCTGATGAATGGCTTTTGTAGATTAATTTCATCAGCCTAACGGAACCAACGACATTGTCAATTACTATTAATATATGTCGTGTATGTGGAAAATGGTATGAGTGTTAGAAATAATGAAACTATAGCACAAGAATCTGATGAATTTGCATTATTTTTCATGAATTCAGCTAAAAAAAAATCCCTGTTTAAGGACAAAATCATTGTACTGCCGGTAGTAAGATCACAAACAAGAACCGTAGAGTTTGTTCCTCTAACGGAAGTTGAAAAAAGCACCACTCATTGTTTTGACGTTCAAAATGTATGCTGACATGCTTCCTTTCCTGGAAATTTTTTAACTTTACAGGAACAGGGTGATTGGAAAGCCACTGCCTGCTCTTTTTTTCAAGCTTTATTTAGGCCCATCTCGATCCGCGTACCAGAATATGTAGGTTGGTTCGTGCTGAAGGGATTTATTTCCAATGCTGTTTTTAATTTGCGCTTAACTCTTGTATGGTAATATATGCTGAAACATGTCTGATAAGGAATACCATGTTTGGAGCGCTTTCCTAAACGCGCTATACAAAAATTCTGTCAATGAGTGCAAAGTCTACATGCATAATACAAACGCTTTTTTCGAACCCTTCATGTGAGAGACAATGTCTCCAGCATCGGATAGTTACGAAGATTATAGATGTAGTGCTTTGTCACACTAAAGATGAAATAAACAAGCATATTATCGCCACTGCTAATATCATTACGAACGTACCTAGCGGTATAATTCATCATCTATTAATTTACCATTTACCATTGTTTGGCCACTACTAACACCAACATCGCTGCCGTTAGCATTAGTCTGTGCAAGTTAACTTACTATTTATTACACCCAATGGCTGGGTAAGAAAATTGATTTAATCAGCCAAGAGTATAAAGCAGCTTCAGTAGAATTTACAATTGCATACTAATTTTGCTACAATTTTGAATTAAAATCACTCAATACATATGTAGTGCACCGAAGGCACTTTGCTACAACAAACAGATGTGATCATTTGTTCAGGGCGATGAAGGTCTGGTAACAATAATTTTCCATGTGTGCCACTTTGAATGTTTTTTTGCTGGATTTCCTTTAGCAGAGTTTTGGGCTTCCCGGTGTTGCAAGATGCTTCATTTGGGTTGTATTACCTGTCCGTGGGAGCTCAGGCATGAAGTTTTAATAATAATAATAATAATAATAATAATAATAATAAAAGAGAGTTGAATATAAAAAGGTGTACGAGTGAACACGCTCATCTTCAATCGCTTGGGTGAATTGCAAAGCGCAAATAATTTTATTTTCTTCGTGAAATTGTTTAGTTGTTGAAACAACATCCAAAATGATATTTAAGAATATATCTGAAGTCAAATGAAAAACTTGTTTTTTTTTTTGCTGTCGTTGTTTTTGTAAACTCCCTGGTTCTGTTTGCATCCTATAACCCTTCAATGGTGACTAAAAGACAAACACCACATCTTCACCAGTGCCGGTGGATGTACTATCAAAGTCCTTATCGCATGCAGGACACTAAGCACAAGTAACAAGATAACGATGATAACAGTGTATGGTTGATCCCATGTATTACTTCAGCATAGTCCAGCAATTACCGCCCTATTACAACGCTGCGGCACCACCAAATCTCCTTCCATGTACGTTGCTACGCAACTCTCCCTGCATCTGTAAACGTACAAACATGAGCCAATGTTTTTAGGTACCAGCTAGCTGCTCCTAATGTTACCTCGTCTTGCTAAGTCTTACTCCACGCCTGTCCTTCTCGTCCGGGGTATATCTGTAGCTTAGAGCAAGTCGAGGTGGGCGATATAATCAGTGGCGTAGGTAGGGTGCTCGGGGCCCGGGCAAAGACAGTTCGAGTGGCCTCTCCAATCGTGAGAGCACATGTAGTAGGAGTATTGGACATGTGCCACTGAATCATAACCCGGCCTTAAAATGATAACTTGCTGCATTGAAATTGCGGCAACTTCAATTTTATTTGTTATTTACTTAGGGTACATTCGGCTGTATAATAAACACATCATACGCTGGATTCATAGCGAAATTTGTGCACATCAAGTTGTTCCCAATCGAACACATTTTAGGCAAGTGGGCAAGACGTGTATGAATGAATAAAATGTAGGTTATGATCTGTGCAGAGAAGGAATGAGAGGTAATAATTTGGCAGCGGTTAAACACCAGTATATGTATATAGAACGAACCATTAGCATGTGCACAACGATTAATACAAGCAGAAACTATCACAAAAATAATTAGCTATTTTGCCAAGCTACAACATATAGGTAACATATGTAGGTAATATAAGTAAAATCCTTTTGAACTATTCAGAGAGGACACCTGATGCATCTTACCAGTTCTGGGCCTGTAAAACGCTGCATTTTATTCACTTGTGCTTCAATGGAGCTAAGCGGAATATTTTATGATGTATTGAAATTTGATTTTGACTCATAAAAATCTAGTACAAGATTATCGTTTTGGTGCAACGTAAAAAATTGACCTATCACCCTGCCCAGGTAATTGTGGAGTCAACTTGACCGCAACCTCTTCCCCACATAGGAACCGCACATGGGGTGGTTTCTGCCCTCTTTGAGGGAAATAGTTGCTTAGCGACAAAATACAAGCTGGTTCCTGCTAGGTTGAAATCAACAGACACATTGCAATTTTCATCAGTCTAGGGCTGTGACAATATGCTCTTATATACAGAGAAGTCGGCGATAACTCCAAAACAACGAGAAAAAGCTCAAACGTAAAGCTACGACGGTTACACAGTAGCGTGGAGCGTCTTTTTTTTAGCTTTTTTATTTTCCATTGTGGCTAGTTCGGTAGCGTTGCCAAATGAGGAGAAAAAAAATTGTGTTAAAAGCGTTTTTCCCTAGACAGATACCTTCTACCGCCCCAAGACCCATGAAGTTGTAAAAAAGTGCTAATGTACGCGAAATTTTATTTCTAATTTTTTTTTCTTTTGTTCACTAAACAGTAGCCACACATCAGAGAAATACGCACGCAAATTTTTAGGCAGCCAGTGCAACGCTAAGTGGGTAGAACAAGGGGATGAAGGGGTTCGGGCCTCTTACTAAATTATGCCATGGAGCCTGAATATCTAGCGTCAAATGGCATTTTCTGCACCACGCCACTCCCTACTACACAGCCTACAGAAGCAGTTCACAGTAGGAGCCCATACTTAATGCAATTTGTTATTTTGGAGTTATCATCGACTTCGCTGTCTATATAAGAGCATATTGACACAGCCCTTGCCATCACATTCACCGGCTAAGTAACTATCATGGTACCATCGACGGGGGTGGGGAACTCAAGCCCTCCAGGTTTGGCTTGACCGAAACTTGAGAAGGATATGATGGTTTCGACGCAAAGAAGTGAATTTCAGGCGTTAAGCCGAAATCGTTGCCTCTGGAGACCGCCCAACTCTCAGCCCTGCTCTGTAAAATGAAAATTTCAGTCGACTCAAGTCACTTGGAAGTCTTGTAATTAACACGATGCGAAGTGGCGACGGTAAGATTTTTTTTTAACTCCCGCGCGAGTCAATCATGGTCATCTACACTTCTTTGCCCCAATTGTTGACGGAGCCTTTACTCTGTTTCAGGGCCGTCTGGAACTGCCTAGCTCTTTGTACGAAAACTTAACAGTTTCTTCGCGCCTTAGCTAATCGCTAGCGCAAGGGAACGGGAAGCCAAACAGGTTGGAATGCCCTGCGGGCTCTCTTTCAGTCACTCAGGTTTCTTCTTAGCTGCGGATAACCTGGTCTGCATGCAAACATATAGGGGAGGGAGGGAGGGAGGGGAGATTAGATTCTCAAGGTCACTGACGTCTTGTTGCTAATATCGGTGAGGTAGTGCGCAAGCCTTTACAACAGATGGATATATTGCGCTAGTAAAAAATTGTTACTGACTATATGTTTTAGGATTTTCACTGACGTACTGAAGTATTGGATCGATATCGTTTTGTCTTAGTCCCACTATAAGACTTTTTACTTCAGTATAATTATTGATACGTATGAATTATATAACATAGCTGAATATGCATACAGGGAACCCTGAAAAAAGTTTCATCAAACCCATGACATAGAAGTTTTTTATTTTCTTTGCATTATATCGATATTGCTTTTAACTTTACGAGCGCTACATGTTATATTGCCAAGCATTGTTGCATTTCACCACTTTCACCGTCGTTTGCCAGCTCTTACCGCCAACACTGCAACAACCGTTGCACACAGTGGGTGAAATTGCAAGTTATTGCTGGACTTGCACAAGCGCATAATCGATCGTCACATGGGATTTATTCTAATTTTTATCTGTGTATCACAGTCCCATGGAACCAGCTAGTTGGTCTGTAGATTCAGACCAATGGATAGTCAGTGTACACCCGCTATTATAAATTATATAGGTAACAAAATTTGCAAAGGAAGCGGCTGGATTAATATTTTTGTATTCTAGACATTAAATAAATAATTAGAATAGAAGTTTAGTGTTAAAAACACAGAGCAGCACAAAATAGCTTACACTAAAACGCACTTATTGCTAGTTTCAAGAAAAAAATCACTGGGGCGCCAGCGGACAACACTATAACTCCGAATCAGCAGCAACTTTAGCACACACTACCTCACTTAACCATGGCCACTGAGAGCCTAAGTTAAATCAGCCGCAGCAGTCAATGTGGCACACCCGCCTGGTAAGCAGCTTCAGGCAGCTCCTTCAAGATAAGATACGACGAGGCTGACGATCGGCGGCGGGGGGACTGCAAGGAAGTTAAACGCTCCCTGCCTCGTGTTGACGAAACAAGGGGATCGTCTCCATTGGAATATGCAATGTAGCATTATTACTTCCGCCAAGGAGGTTATGTTTTCGATATTTGTTTGTTTGCCTGTCACCAAGATAAACAAGAAAGTTATTGGTGGATCTTTACGAATTTGACATGGATTGTTAGGCGTGTTATGAGCAACAGATGATTCACTGTTCGCGAAGATCAGTTCAACAGTTTATTAATTTGCTTGTCTCCATCCTATTTCTTAGTCCCATAACTCAAAAAGTTATATAGGAATTATTGTGAAATTTACGTGGGTTGTTAAATATATTACGACGAGTGAATCATCAAATGTTTGTGATGATCTGTTCGTTCATTTGATTGTCATTGCGATTTATTTGTTAGCAAAATAACTCAAACAGTTGAGAACGGATCTTTATGAAATTTACAGGAATATATGAAAATGTTATAAGCCGTAAATAGTTCAATTTTAATGATGAGTGGTTGGTCTGTTCTTTTGTTTGATTAATGTTTGTCAGATTTTTTTTGTCAGCAACGCAACTCGAAAAGTTCTAAACGGATCTTTCCAGAAATTACACAATCTTTTATTACTCGCAAAAGGCACAAGTGACCAAATTTTGCTGCTGATAAAAAATAATCATGGTACCAATGCAATGAGCAACAGTTTTTCAGTGTATCCACGATAGTCTGCTTGCTTGCGGAATAAATTGAACTACATTAATAAATTGTTGTTAAAAACCATTGGTGTCAATTTAGGCATTAAAGTAAGTGCAGAATGGTCTCTCGTTATTAAAGAGTGAAATTAATATGGGTAAATACTTGAGGCCCAAGCAACTGTACATTGGGAAAGGTTGGCTACGGTAATGTTGAAAGTATACGTCTTTGGTGGGTATTCATAGTAGAGATTGCTAGTGGACCCGTGCTTGAAAAAAAATTCACGCAATAATCGATAGGCTTACTTAATATAGACAGATGCGAATCTTCTCTACTCTGACTTGCTTCTTCATTTTCTTCATTGATCCTTTGTCGTGCTCTCATCCGTAGACTTATCAGTAGCTCTTGTTCCCTCCTATAACTTTTCTGCTTTAAGTCTTCCTTGACACTGTGTCGCATAAGCGCTTCATCTCTCACCACGTGCATTAGTAGCACGTCTTCATTCTTGAGACTGTAGTAGTCCCGTTCTTCTTTTACGTTCCCTATCCTCTTTTTTAATTAAACGTGCGTCTTCCGCAGCAAGAGGCAAAAGTGAAATCTGGAGTAGAACACTGCAATAAACTTGAAAGCAACTCCAATCAGCTTATATCACAGTTCATTTACAGCAGATTAGTTATATCAGATCTGAGTGTTTGCGCCACACCCTTCAAACATTCAGAATTGTGGCGTCACGCCAATTGCGTCACTTCTGCTGCTGAAAGAATTCTGTCATAATTCTAAAGGTTTGAAGCGCGTAGCGCAGACACTCAGATCTGACATAACTGTCCTCCATGATACTATCTTTTAAACTCGTACATCTATTTCATTGAAGTGCTGAAATTTTAGCCTTGGAAGCGAAATCTGCTCCGTCAGAGAAAGACAGTAAGCTAGAAGAAATAATCCCCTGCCCGTGAAAAATAATCAATTCGTGAGTACTCCGTTGATGGTCTGCTAAATTTCTACGTCGTTACCTGATACGGTTAGGAATAATTTCCGGTTGTTGGTGTACTGGAAAATTAATATTACCCCTATTCCAAAGGCTCTGTGTCGCCCCATGTCGCCAACCACCGACCTATTACGCTGACGCTCGTTCTGTATTATTGAATACTTCCAAACTTAAATGTAGCTACTTTTGGTTAAAAGTAGTAGGTATAAAAGGAAAATGTTTTCTTTTATTCAACCTTTAATGTAGTTTAGATAACTTGTTTGTTAGACGAAATTGACTTTGGATAAATTGCGATTAGATGAAATGTTCATTAGACGAATTGCACATTAGACAAACTTTTTTTTTAGACGAATTCAGTTAGATGAATCTGTTTAGACGAATTCAGTTAGACTAATTATCCTAAAACAACATTATTTAGTGAAACTTTAGTGCGGCGTTTGATAGCGTGAACCACAGGGGTGTACTGTACAAGTTGGAGTTGTTTGGTGTGGACGTTAGGATCCTCTTGATTATTCGTAATCTTGTGTCTGGCCGAACGTAGAGAGTATCTGATGGCGTTTTTTGAGTGACCAGTCACAGTGGTGTCGGGCGTCCCTCATGGTAGCGTACTTGCCCCGCTACCGTTTGTTCGGTACACTTGTGACATGCTCTCTTCGTTGAACAACACCCTGGTACGAGTGATACTGTAGCCCAATCTCTAAATAGGGACCTGACGCACATTAGTGCATGGTGCTTAACTTTGAGCATGAATCTGAATACTAGTTAAACTAAATTTATGCTAGTCAGGTTCGGACACTCCAACCGCAGCATACGCTTATGAAGATTGATGACACTTTTCTTTAGGAGTCTCGATGACACAGCAACACATTTGAACGACTCTCTCAAAGAATACTTTGAAGACACTATCGCGTGAACTGGCCTTCCATCATTAATATGCCGCTCTAAATCATTCTGCCAACATGACACAAAAAAGCAAGATCGTGAAGTGCTGGGCGTAGGTAACTGTGAGCATCGGCGACATCAGTCAACTCGAAGTGTTTGCTGATAATCATATTTATGTTCTGGCTTATTGCTATACGAAAACGCTTCGGTACGTGACGCCACTCATACAAGCAAAAGCGGGGGGGGAATCAAAACGGAACCTGTGACATCTTCACTTTTAATTGTGTTTCAGAAGCAGGACGGCAAGTAGCACGTTAAGTGTCGACTTCCGTTTAATCAATTATTTTCAGATGCGTGCCCATTTCTTATTGATTTGAGGATTTAAATTAATACAAATGGATCTGGACAATTATTTATTCAAATAATTCAGCTTACTTTACTAGTAAACAGACTCTGGTGGATATACTGCAGAACAAATGCACTTACATCGAAAAACAAAGAGCTGATTGCATTTATTTAGGAGATGTTTGATCTCTGCCTACTGTTGAAATTTACTTAACTCCATGAGGACGAGCGTCCTTTGCGAAGGATTCTATTCCTATGAAAAATCAACGTTTTACTTGGTGCTTGTAGCGTTAATAAGCAGACTTAACAAGGTATAGTAATAACTGCCTTGGTAGCTATAGGAGGAAAGTACATGCTCCAATTAACTATTTATCGATACATATATTTCATAATAATGCTTAACGTAAACCCTTTTCACTTTAGGTTCAGAATGTGCACATTTTAGCGCGTAGGAGAGAGCATGGTGCAATAGGTTTTTTCCTGGTGAATCTCTACTGTTATAAATTGGGAAGAAATAATTCTTCCTAAATATTTCCAGGTTGCTTTTCACTGTGTGATTGCAGCTGGACTGGCTTTAACAAGTTTATAACTCTTCCCTCAAATTTTCGTCTTTTTGAAGAGCAGGGTCCTCAGAAGACGCAGCGATGGTTATCGATCTCTTCAGATCTTCTTCAGTGAGCTCAGTCACGGACTCAGGGAAGAGGATGTAGTTAGTCTTGAGGGGTAGCTGTCGCCAAAATTCTCTGAGCTGCACACGTAACAATGCAAAAAGGTCACATTGATAGAGCGAAAGAGTATTACCGTATGTTCTGAAGGTGATAACCCTATATAATATCATTTGTGCACAGGGTAGTAAAATTACGCCATAACATTTTCCAGGGCGTACTAGAATGCCCTGAGAGTGATAATCCTCAGCCCTAACCTGCCTCTGTAGTGTATGGATTATACCGGTAAATTGAGTTGAGCCTAAAGTATACAATATGTCCTATCTTATATTCACGTCGTGCTTCTCTTACATAAGTGCTAAGGTTTCGGAGTGTCAATATTAATATCAATCATTATTGTAACGAATACATACACGGTAACACTTATTTACCCACAAAAGTAAGTGCCTATATGTTTAATTGAGAAGTACTAAGCAAAAGACAAACCTCTTTTTTAGGATCAGTTTCGTCCATTCTGAGCTGCTTATCGATGTGGAGCACTCCCTGGTAGTCAGCTGTGAACGGCTTCCACTCAACGGGTTCAGCATTTGGTGTGGGATTTCTGCAATTAACCAGCCCAACGAGACTTTTGTTTAGTTAATTATCCAATCTTTATTTCAAAATTCTCTGTCACACTTGAAAAAATTGCTCCAACTCAAACTGTAACCACACTACAGTGCGCCATACCTTGACAACTGGCTAAACTAAAAAATTGCATCGACACTCGTGTTTCGCTCATACTCGTTCTTGGGACTTACGTATATCCTATCATTACACACTCTTGATTTACAGCAGAAAATATCCAGAGGTACAAAGGAGGTTATAGCATGAGGCAAACGCATTTTCTATTTCTGCCAATATTTTTGGCTGCTAATTTTTTTTATGGCTTAGTCAGGTGGTAAGATACTTTTTCGAGAAATAAAAAGTAATGCATATTCCGCTTATTACCAGATTAAGCCCAGCTCAGTTAGATGGGCGAACTTGTAGTTAGTAATTACCTATAGCCTTGTGTCATCTCGCGAGACTCAACTAAGACGGACTCCGTGTTTGCTACTCGCTTTAGAAAATTAGTTATGAAACCTACTAAAGAATGTAAAAATTCACCGTAAGCATTCATATTTCAAATAAATATGAGATTTACTATCTCCGTTGCCGTGTCTGTTAGTATAAAGACTAGAGTAGTGTTTTTCTTGCAACTAAACAAAATTTAATTCGTATGTTATATCATGGTATTTGAGCAAGTTTCATTTAAGACTTTTTCGGCCTGAGTAGCCTCAATATATAACATATGAATTTTTCAGTTTTTATTTACTGGTTCATCGTATCCAAGTGCACTTCAGGTGGCATGGGATAAGCCATAAATCTTTGGGGCAGAGTGAGGCGGGTTTTTTCTCCTGACTTGCTAAGCTGCTGAAGGGTGATTGCATGCCCATTAGGGTGGAGCGAAGAAACAAACTTTCGACTTTTTTTCCAATAGTGCTATTTTGTTGCTATTTTATACAGGATTGATGATGCTTAAAGGTTTTTCCAAAAATCTGGCATCTTGAGGTGCCCCATGACTGCTGAAATTTTTTAATTTTGTGCATTTTCATTGATATTTTGAAATAAAACAAAGTGCTGGATGGTCAAAATATTGATATATACATCTTTTGAGTTGATTTGACAATTTTAAGAATTATACAAAGCTAAAGAACGTGCTATAACTTTTGTTACAGTAATCAAAAAACCAATGAAATTCGTTAAGATTGGTACTGGATGTAGCAGTAACTAAAAAATCAATGAAATTCGTTAAGATTGGTGCTGGATGTAGCTTCAAAGTTAATAATTATGATACTGTATATACATATTTATATTTTGAAAATATTACAAAATATAATATTCGTGGGGCACCTAATAATATTCATCTACACTTCTAAATTTTAACACACGTGCTTTGAAGCATTTTGGCGACCTAATTTCACGATTGGAAGTCACATTTCAAAAAAGTTTGCAAAATCCCTTTTTTCGTTCCACAAATTCCCCATGCTTGGTTCCCAACGTGGGTTAATTCAGCGATCTTCTTGATATGCTTTAACCTTTTTCGACTTACCTTACCGGTAGCACAGAGGGGTGTGATTATTAGGGACACTTAAAATATTACAAAATTTATTAATCTCATGGTACCCAGTTCGAGCGAAGTTTGTCCACATTTTCACGAGCTTTCGACTGGTATCGATGTCCTCCTGCAGTTCCAAAGGTTTTTCGAAAACAAGCAGAGCTGTAGGAGCTCCAAAGAGGTACAGCATATCATCAGCGTGCAACACATCTGTAAGTTGAAGAAACAATTTTGTGGCCACATTTTCATAATAATAAAGCTTCGAGTAAAAAAATTGTACATATAAACTGTTAAGTTTTAGAAATGCTTTAAATATGTGATGGAATGAATAAATCGATTACTATTATACTACCTAGCTGTATTTTAAGAGTAAAGGAAATATTTAGAAACCAAAAATAGGTATTACATCAAATATGTTCTGCCGCCTAGCCTACATCAATTTTCAAAGGTGAGTGTGAAATACATATGAAAAGTCAAATTTGCACTGTCAGTGAGAATATAAAGGCCAGGAAACCACGCGTAAGCTAAAAAATTACAGAATGACAGTAACTCTGTAGAATATAGTAAGTCATTTCTTAACTAATAAGGTAGTAATTATTGTCAAAGGAAGAAAGATAAATAACACGAAATTTTTGGTATATGAAGCTGTATATGAACCGCTTTTCCAAGGCAAAGGGTAAATGAAACGAAATCTTTGCACGCAGAACTGCAGCAGCTATTCATATATCATCGGTTTCTAATGCGAGTTAACTTACATTCACCGCCTAAGCCGAAGTCAATAAAAGACAAGTTAGATGGCGACTTATAGTCGAACTCGTAAACGAAGAGATTTTTACGATCTTCCTGCCCTGGACGGTCCTGCGCCATAACACGAGCGGTAGAGTCTGCAGGGTACCATATCAACCGGTCGCCCACCATCTGGTAACAATGAACAATTATTAGAGAACCACTCTGAGAGCGCATACCTCCGCCAAGCAACGCAATGTCATCGGGAGAACCAAGCTAGTCCTGAAATCAGAATTTCTATTTCATCAAAATAATTTAGTAATTTGTGCCTCTCAACATGGTGGCAGTTTCTGCAATGCTTGGAGATCCGTCCATAACTTTTTGAGTTATGTTCCGACAAACAGTGTACGTTGCCTCAGCCATTATAGCTAGCTAGGCCTTCGGGACGTTTCTCTTTCGTGCCCACTTTGCTTCCTTCCCGATTTCATACTCCTACTTGCTCATGCTTTATCCAGTTCTTCCGCTTCTTTCCCGACTTGCTGTTCCCATGCGTATTGATCCGGTGTGGGAACACCTTCGGGCATAGGTTCCCCGTTTCTTTTGGCATAATATATGTTCCTTGCTCTTTCCTCTGTGACATCGTTCAGCTCGGAAACGGAGGCCTAAACTTCCTAACTAAAACATAACTGTTCCGACAAACAATAAGATAAACATAAAGTCGCGATTGGAGCGGCGGATCATCACAAAATTCTATCATTTGCCGATCAATGGTAGACTGCAGACGGACACTCCTCTGGGGTCAGCTGACCTAGTAAGTTGTCTTTACCTATAACATTTCTAACAATTTCGTGTAGATTTCCTGAAGATTCGTTCATAACGTTTTGGTTTATGTTACTGATACCGACAAACATAAAGACAGTGAGACGAATGGACAAACCAAAAAATTGGTCAATCGCTTCTCGCAACATTTCTTTCAATCGTGTAAATATAATGATGATCACAGTCCATAACGTTTTCAGTTATGTTAGCAAGAATAGCAGGTAGACAAACAAATAAACGGTTAAACGGATCTTCACCGAAGTTATTCATTTTTTCCTCTTAACATGGTTACTAACAACTTCTGAAAATTTTATAATGATCCGGCCCATCTTTTTGAGTTATCGTGGTGACAAACAAGCAGACAATTAATTCTGACCAAACAGAATTACCACGGAGGAGATAATTATTTCCATAACAAAATGATAATAATGATTTGCCGGCCCTGGAGAATTTCACGGTTAATTAAATTTTTTACATTCTAAAATGTTGTAAACCTAAGCTACACTAGTACTCGTAATACATGCTTACCCTAGAATAATTAAACTGATTTTACACAGCTCTTCTGACCGGAACAATTCGTCTAATCTAACGCCGTCACGCAATTCTGACGAACTCCATCAAACCCAACGCACACCTGCCTAAACACATATCGTCTAACCTCAATCACGACGTGACGTCATTCCCATTGCACGAAGTCTAATATAGAGCTCAATGTGTCACCTATTCCGCACCTAATCTAATTTGATCCATCACATGTTAAATACGGAAATTTGAATAGGTTAATTCGGAAGAGTACTGTTTCCTATGTACTTGTGCACCTTTCAAAACTTCAGGGTAATAACCTTTCTTCCCTTCGTTCCTCAAATTTACAATGTGCTACAAGTACAAAGTGCTTCGATCACGCTGTATTGCCATTTGAAATATTTACTTATTGTCCACATAACTCTGTAGTGTCTTAAAGTATGCCTATGCCATGAATAGGCAACAGTTCTTCGCTCTATTTAACTATGCATTTTTCATTCTCTAATTTCAGCTGTCGTTCTCTGGAATGGTCCGCGTGCAAGAGATTCATACATGTATCTCGATGAAGTCCAGGAGATAAGGCTAAAAATACAATTATGATCGTCTCATTCTTTGGGTGTACTGTACTTCTCACATTGTCGTTCATCCATATTTACGTACGCACAAGTCTTTTCGGAAGGCTATTCCTCACAGTCTGCAGATAATTTAGCCTCTCAATAGATTAAACAGTTTTTGTCAACTGACGTTTTGTAAACCTGGGTCATTGGATATACCAGGGAAGCCCTTGGTTTCTGTCTCAATAAAAGCAACAATTATAAAATAAAATATAGAAGACTCTGCCAAGACCTTCTACAAATTATTTGTGTTACTATAACTTTTTTTTTTCGTGATACCATGTCCTTATAGGTGTTTAACATTCGCTTCAAAAACAATTTTGGGTTGGCAGTCAATAACCGCTGGGTTTGAATTACTGAAATGTATTATGGGTACGACTTTTTCACAATTAGGAATGTCGTGAAAATCAGTATAGTGGTCAAAACAGGATGTGAAAGTGACACTGAAAAGCAGTCGTGAAGTTACAACATAATGACTCTTGCACTTCCCTTTGAAAAATTCTGATTTTCAAGTTTTAATGCCGAAATTTTGATGTAATTAGTTTCAGGAAGTTCTCTCCTTGCCATAGGTGACATAAGTAGCAATATTCACTTCAATAATTCTGCTTTTAGGAAAATTTGAAAAAAGCTTGTTTTACAAAGGTAAAAAAAATATTTGTTTTTGCTATTTCAAGCGGCTTTTATATAACACATATAGAATCAAAGTGAACCGAGAAATCAATAAACTCGAAGGTTACGCAAACACAACTGCTAAAATGCTCTTCGTTTCATCTCAGTAGTTAACATAGCCTACTCCAATTTTGAGAGTATTCAAGAGACGCTTGTCGACAGATGAAGGCCGACTAAACACTTCTCAAAGCTGATCGACCCACAAATACCCTCAATTTCATTCCAAAAAGCATCCAGGTGGTTATATTGCTTACTATTAGCGTATGTGTTCTGTGTAATGTTTGCCAATAAATTTTCAATGTGGTTTAGACTATGCTCGTGTCCAGGTCGCGTACAGTGGGACCTCCTTTTCCTGCACCATATGCTGGATGGTGTATCACTTCCTGTGGTTGATGACTTGGTAATCTTGGGTGTTAATTTTGATCCAAAGTTGACGTTTGAGCCCCACATTCGTTCAGTTGCCTCACGTGCATCGCAGA
>LQNS02278171.1:18970474-18982027 GCA_001587735.2 Parhyale hawaiensis | reverse complement strand
TCTTTGCTGGTGCTGGTATTAGCAGCTTTAAACGATCTGTACACAGAGCTATTCTGTGATCTCGGATCTTATTTTTTTCATTCTTTTGTTTTCTCCACCCGCTGGGCTGGTTGCGTGGGGGTTTGTTAACCTCATGGAGTTTCTCCGTTTTTACGTCGCCAGTCTGGTGTGATTTAATCACAATAATAATAATAATCGGATTGCGTTCTTTGAAGCTGTGATCCAAGAATCAACACTTTGTATAACGGGACTTGTGCACTGGTGCATTATCCTGCTGAAATACTAACGATTTTCTGTCCAACAAAGTTTGATCTTCCAGGCAGGGAACAAAGTATTCCTTAAGAAGCTAGCAGTTCCCGTTGGAATCTATTTTTAAACCCTTGTAGCCCCTAAACGCTCCAATAATCTCATTGCCTTTGGTTCCATCCCAGAACATTACCCCTCCTCCGCCATGCTGTTGGTGAATCCGCGTTCCTATGGGGCGCCCTTTCAATACCCAACTAGACGACAATCCGTCTGGTACATCCAGCGTGGCGTGGCATTCATCGGTCAAAACAACATTTATGAAATTCATTTCAACAATTTTTTTTAGCCTTTTGAATACGCCTTTCCCACTAAATTTTGCTCAGTGGCGGTTTATTAGCCGCGTTCTTCATTTTTCAAAGCTATTCAGCGTCTCATACCTCGACGTTTTTCCCATCTGTGGTGCTTCAGCTGCATTCAATATTTGTTGGCTAGTAGAATAAGGTGTTCTAGCCATCTCCATGGCAATTAGCGATATCCCTTCGGTAAGTTTGCCTAAATGACCTCTTTCAAGTACTTTCCTACAGGTCTTATTATTTATTACATTATATTTTATTGTTCGATGATCTCTATTCATTTTCGTGGATATTTCGATGGTAGTCATTCCCTTGCCAAGCATTAGTGTGATTTTCAGTCGATCAGAATCAGTTAAACTATTTTTTCCCCATTTTTGAACACTTGCATAATCAAGCCGGACACCTAAAAACATCTCTTGTTTTTAATTTTACAAAAAGCAGGATAATTGAACTGAATATTGATATGTATATCACCTGAAAAGGAAGAAAATATCTTCAAGTTACAAATAAATTTTGGCAGTAAAAATTAAAAAAAATATAAATTTTATTGCAAAAATACGATTTGCATAGTCAAGCCGCACCCAGTCTAGATGAAGTGCATTCCTGCCTAAGCTCTAGACTGTATTGTTCACAGACATAGGTGGTATGTCCCTGTGCGCCATTTCTAGGAGTAGATTCTTACTCAGTAAAGAATAATGTAATTAATCTTGGGCGAAAATTTTAACGAGTCACTGTTGAAGTTATATTTACAATTCAAATTCAAATGGGTGGTTTCGAGTGAAGCGATACTCTTCTATGTTCACTTGCTTCCTCATTAAACTAGAAATTTCAGTGTAGTGTGTGTACTGCCTCTTATAATAATGAAACCAGGAAACATCTGAAGCTGAGGATTTATTGATATAAATGTATTTCGTTTCACTCTAATCAGAGGTTGAGAAACATTAATAGCTCTCTGGAAATCAGAATTAAAGATATGATTTCGAAATTCATGATCATTGCTTCAACATTGTCTTGAAACTCCTTGTATCAATTTCCATTTATAAAAAAAAACTACTCAGTCTGAATGAGTGGAGTTCTGTTGTTTATTTTTTCTTAATTGGCTTTTAAACTTTCTTTTTTTTTCTTTTAATGTCGGGATCTTGTCTACAGTAGAAAAAAAGCTGTATGATGAGTGGCTGTAGTGCGACCGTCTCACGTGATTGCTTGTGAGGATTCATGACTTGAAAGCAAAAAGTTGGCATAGAGTAGTGAAATAGTAAACGCATCCACCGCCTGGGTTAGGCAATATAAATGTTTCTCTCACGTTTTTGAACTGACTTTACCATTGTATGTATTTTGTTGTTAGAGATCCTCCACTGATGTTACAACATCCACAGGTATCCTCCGATCAGCAACATAATAATTAACCTGAACTAATGAATATATTGCTCAGCTACTTAACTTAATGCCACAAATATCAACTGTACCCTAATTTTTGTTCTTTTGTTGTTCAAAAACTTCATTTGGTATCACTAATTCCAATCATATCGAACAGAGACTTTCATGGCGTCTCGTGTACAGTTGTGACGGCATTAGTTTACCGGATGCGAGGAATCGTGCGTGCCATTCCCTGATGTACATCTATAAATACAAGTAGCGCTAGGGAGCGGAAGCTCATTACTCAACTAGACCCTTGTCATCGCGGTCTAGACTCTGATTACGGATCCAGCCATATATAACGATAGGCCTCATCACCTGTACCTCAGAATTCTAATACAGTGAATCTTAAGTGTCACTGATGGTTTTACCCCTACTGCATAGAACCTTGTCGTCTGACGATTGAGTTCCACAGCCGTCGTAGCAGAGTTCCAACTAGGTACCAGTACCACCGAATCCTCTAACCTGCTGATACGCATTCACACAGTTTCAAGCAACTATTGTACTTCTGACAATATTGTTAAGCAATCCCACTTATCTCATAAAAATCAATCAAATAGTAATAAAAGCATATGATATGTAATACGAACAATTACAATACTAATAATAAAAACAAATCATCTTGCGATAACTACAGTTTGCTATTTACCCACATATACAAGTTAGTTTCAATTTCGTAACTAATTTTTCAGTAACATAACGCTTATTTCCAACTATTGAAAAATCTATCGCACTCACGTCGTCGACGGAAGGAAAAGATTCCTTTTCAAAATCCGTGTTGCCGACATAGTAGTCGAAGATTTTCAGTGTCTGTTGAAGCGGAGCGACGTTTTCCTCGCCAATGTTTAATAAAGCTGGCCCAAGCTCATCAAATTGCATTCGCACTGCCGATTTCATTTCCTCCAGTGCGTAAATTACTGGAAAATGCAAGTACAAAAGGATTAGAACGGGTTATCTCCTCACCCACACAGTAAGTATATGTTGTGCTACTATTAGTGTACAATAATTATAATAATTATATTGAGTCAAAATAACGAGGACATTACTATACATAAGAGTGCTTTCATGGACGTCAATACATAAATGTCAAACAAGACTAAAACAGCAGCGATACATGCCTCAATGCAGATCTTCTGCGTCTGGCAAACGAGGTAGAGTAAATTGCATGTCTTTAAAATTTTGTTTTCACTCTGCGGAACCTACTATGACGATAATGATGGATTGTCCCTTCATTGTCTTGAAAATGTAGATTTTAAATTAGGTGATATGTTTATAATGATAAAATTATACAAGTTCATAGTTTCCATTTCCATATTTGAACCTCTGATATCACCCTGGAGAAGAGAGAAACCCAATTGAGAACTGCGGCAATAAGGCATTTGTTTCCCTTATGTTTCTATAACTCTAGCGATATACTGTATGTGCCAGAATTTCAGCGAGTTGCTGATCAAGATACGTAACGCTCACTTGTAATGTAAACAATTAAAAAATTGAGCAGGGTTCCACAAAATAATTTTATTTCAAACAAATTATGTCGCGAGACTAGGAATTATCTTTGTCGATACTTATTATTGCTAAACTTACCATAAATAAAAAATGCCCCTTCATCTTTTGTAGAGCCGAGCATGACATCGACGTTATGGTGACGATGTTCTTTGATGAGAACAGCAGGATCATCCATGAGAATGTTCTTGTCCACACGAGGTGCCATCAAGATTGGGAAGAGACCTACTTTCTGCAAAAGAACAGATTATATGACAGCGTGAACGAAATGTATATTAATTATTAGCAGTGGCCCAAGCCGTCATTATAAGTGAAGGTAAAAATTCAGTACTTCACGAATACCCCCGTTGTTTCTTGTGCTTTTACTTGCCAGAGGTCTTCTTGAATGAATATTCAGCATTCTGCCAGAAAAGTGGATTTATAGTATAAGGCACAGTCAAGTGGCATTTTCCGTAGCACCTTTGAATATGGCCAAACACGGTCATGCAGGCGAGCTCACGTCCTTCTGCTAGAGTTCCCGAGGGCGACCTCCGTATCGTAGATACCGTCTTCGGCACTCGAATTTCTTCTTATCTTATTCCCATTGAGTGCGACAGGGAATATATAAATATACTAGAGGGCCAGCGGTGTCAAAAATGATAGCAAAGAATTTGTGATGACCCTTCTTCATTGATCATACCTTCGTTAATATAATTGCTAACTTTAAAAACCACATAGAGATGAACGTTCACGGCTTCACATCTGTTGAGCATCGAAACGCTTTTCTCTCTCTACGACGTGGATAAAAATTCATTGCTTTGCGCAGGCCGTACAGAAACCTTCAAAATAATAGTTTTGCTAGCGAAGCAGAACTGATTCCGCTTCTGTAACCTGACAGACGATAAATTTGGTTTTTATTTACGGGTCTCATCAGTGTGGTGTGGCAAAAGATTATTGTAATACCTGTAAAAAGTATTCGCATTTTCAGTTCAAGCATTTCGTATAAACATTAGTGAAAATAGTCATAAATATTTTCAATTTTTAACACCGAATCGCTTATACATATAATTATCAGAACTTTGCGGAATATTATTATAATTTTGCTTGACGTTAAGAATCATCCTAAAGACATTATTCATTACAACTTACAGAGGTCTAATGGGTGTGCGGAAGCCCCTCCACACAATAATTTTTTGAAATATATAATATATTGAAACTTAAGATCTTCAATTACGATAATTTCTAGCAGCATATATCGTTCCTCTGGCCTTTCCTATTTGCAGACATAGTTGCTCAAAATGAAGTAAATTAATAAGTTTCTTACCAATCGGCAAACCCAACTATTTAAACGCCTCCACACATTGTTAAATACTACCATTCAAACGAACATCAGGTAAAAGTGGTTTAGGGCAAGGCGTAAAGAACATCAACTTAGTTTTCTGGGCATTGTGGGTTAGCCGATTATTCCTGAGCTTCTGAAAGTGAACCAATAAAATTTTCTGGTTTAAGAACAGCCTCAGAGAAACACTTATCATCTGTATAACATACTGCATCATCTGCAAATAAAACTACATGCACATATGCAAACTTGTAAATGTCAGTGATGTACGAACTATAAAAAGGGGAACCCAAAACGGAACCTTGGACACTCCAGTATATACAGGAAGAGTTAGTGACGTGTGGTCATCAACAGAAACGATTTGCTCACGGTTATGCAAGTAACTGTTACCAAGACTATGTACATTACTTCTTATACAATAGTATTTTAGCTTAGAAAGTAAAATGACAAAATTAACAGTATCAAATGCCTTTTATAATCTAAAAATATTCATGTTATATAATTTTCTTGTGCAACACTAGTAAAATATCGCTAACTAAACCAGAAATGGCTTTGGTTGTCGTTCTCAATTTTTTGAAACCGTATTGAGAATAAGATAAAATTCTGTGCCTGTCTATATATTGCATTAATCTTTGGTGAATGGTAGTGTCAAAGAGCTTATCAAAGACAGATAGCGTGGAAATTGGCCGATAGTTGTTAACATCAGCTGTATCTTCAGATTTAAAAGTCGGTATAACTCGTGCAACTTTTAGAGAATCAGGATATTTACCTATGTGTTTCAACACATCTATTAGGTATAGATCAAAGATATTGACTGATAAATGGTAATACCGTATTATTATGATATGTTTTGGCTGGATTTCGTTTCTGTGGTCGCGTTTACTTTTCATTGATTTAACAATTTCAGTGATTTGGTTGGGAGTAATGGGATGAAACACAAGTTTATCAGGTTTCCTAGATCTGTTAACATTGAGAATCGCAGCGCGGTTGGGATTATTGGCTACAGGGCGGCTGGCAACTGTTGAAAAATATTCATTGAAATTACGCGCCTGATGAACATCAGTGACAGCTCTTCTATTTACTACCTTGTAGCATTATGCACTTTAGGGCCTTGATTTAACGAAGAATTGATCATTTCATGCAGTACCACACAAGTTGACAGCGACATTATCCCTATCGGGTAGAAAAAAGAACTTTCGTTCGTTGTGGAACAGTTTTGAACTACACAAATCGCAAGATTTGTGATAAGCTTATTCTCAAGCATAGCCACGTTTTACTCTTAAGAACTGTTCTCCGTTGATTTTCAAAATTAATCTATCATTACTGAACATGTATCTATTCTGCAGTGGTATTTGAATAAATTCATAACGAACAGAGGGGCTGTGAACATATAGGTTTCTAAAACTATCTGCGATGAACCTTGGCCTAAAAGTCGATAACTATCTATAATTTGAATGACTTATGGTAAACTTCAGTCCCATAGTTTATTGCTATGATTATTCCTACTTATGATCAAGCTTTTGTCCACTATCTACGTCGAGAATAATAACCAACTTACGAGAAGCGAGAGTGGAAGCTTAGCAAGAATTTCGCTCGGCGCCTCTTTCAAGCACTGCAGCACCTCTTCGCTGGTCATGTGGTCGACCAAACAGCTCTCGTACTCTGAGTCGCTCTCTTTGAGTTCCGTACACTCCGCTCTCTGATGAATGTTGCTTTTCGTGCCGCAGTTGAGGAGTTTGGCCATCTGGTAAGCTACAACCCGGTGGTTGGTGGACATTGCCCAAGGGGATATCGCTGAACCCGACTGCAGGATAGCTCGCTGGAAGTAACCTGTGCCGGAAAGCTTTTGTGTGAAAGGCAGTTGAATGAACTCCTGTACGTTCTTCAATTCATTAGCTAAATGTTCCGACCGAGCCACTATGCTTCCACTAGGATTAGTTATTTACATTGTGGTTGTCACTATATTTAGTGTAGGATGATAAAAAAATCTTAAATACAGTTCAAGTAATATATTTCAGGAAAAACTAAAATTGCTATGAGATAGCCTAAATGATATGATCAAAATCACCAGAATAACTGATATCCTACCTGCTATTGGCATTATATAATTATTACTGTTAATTCTATTAATACATTGTGTAGCTGCATGAAATTATACCATATTTTGTGAGGTTTTGTTAGCTTTGTAGAATGCGTGGTCTAGTGCACTAAAAAAAATAGCTAAAGGAACTAGAGGTTTACCCTATATAATGGTGATAGATGCCACCTATACGATTAATTCCCAGACTTAAATTATCGTCTCTCAGAAAGAAGCATGGTTTTAGCTTAGATTCATCAGTTTTTATTAAATTTTTAGAAATTTCTAATTTTTGGTAACACTTTGGTCAATTGGTAAGGGTAGGTTTCAAAATTTCATACCTGCAGAGGTGTGCGAGAGCATATGCAGATGAGCAGACGTCGAGCCAGCGCTCTCTCCAAATATGGTGACCTTAAGGGGATCTCCTCCAAAATTTCGAACGTTATTTTGTACCCAGGCAAATGCTGCTGTTTGGTCCAGTATGCCCATGTTGCCGGGCGCTACGTCGTCTTCAGTTGACAAAAATCCTGGAAGAGCAGATTTGGGAATTTATAAAGAATATCTTATGGGTGAAAACATAGGCAATGCTAGCTCAAAAGTCATCTCCGTACATTGTTCTCCCCAATGATTTTTATATTATCTATCTAACTAAAAACATTATATATATAAAAAAATAGAAGTAGACTGCACGTTTCTATTCCCAAAAGGCAAACTAAGATGAGTCCGTCAGATTCTCGGAGCTATCGAGAATATGCACCAGCACACGGTCATAATACAAACTTCTCAAGCAATTACTTGCTTGCAACTTACAGAAGAGGTGGACTCTCAGACGCACACAACAAATACAACACTGTTGCCAATACAGTCAGATCCATTTACGCTATTGCGACCTATATCGTACAATACAAAGTAATCAATGCTAATTATCAGCTATTCGATAAAACGGTTCATACTTCATATAACAGTTCATAGTCTGGGGATTATTTAACCTAAACGGTGACGAAAAACCAACCATTTTTAACGTCTACTGAAGCAAAATAAATGTTTAATTCAGTTTCATTTTAATGAAATTAATTCTTGAAAGCCTGCTTCGATCTTATATATCCTTACATACGTATAACCATGTTTGATGAGTGTCATGTGCACATGATTTTATACTGATGGGTATATCCATAATAAATTTCGTTTCGAGTGTTCTGTTTCAATATAGCTATATGGACTTGCACTTTCCCTGTATTCGGTTGCTAACCAAAATTTACACTGCATCAGGTGCTATAATGCAGGTGTATTTCACGAGGATAACGAAAAAAGTATCCAACGCAGAATGCTTTGAATGTTATGGCAAAAATATAGCTCATACTGCATGTATTATTTGCTTAACTTATGCTAATTTCAAGGTCATAAATTAGTTGAGAAAATATTCTGAATTGGTGTCAGATACTATACTGCAAGAACACAGATGCCTAGGATTATGTTGTATTTCCGTTATCCAGATTACTTTTCGATAAGCAACATGGATAGAAAAAATCTCTTACAGCCAATGAAAGATAATTAATTTTCCAACATGAATTTTCCAATGGCAAGACGAAAGCTGAAGCTTCACAGCAAAGGAAGTGCGACTCAGAGGCAGTCAAGAAGACATTTCAGACCATTAACCGGACACTATAACCGGGCACCCCCCCCCCCAAAAAAAAAGAAAGGGGGCAGGGTGGGGGCCAAAATTATGTTTTTTTGTGTGACTTGATTTTTTTTTATCTAAAAATGAAGAGAAATCAACGACTTTCCATGGGAGAAAAATTTAAGACTGTTTTGGAATCCTTGAAAGATTTGTGACATGCTAATAGAGATATAAATTAAATTTTTAGCCCCAATTTCCTTTTATCATAGTTTAAACCAGAAAATTTACATTTTTGAAAGATTTTATTTGTTGTCAAAATTGCTTGTCAAAAGAAAACAAAAAGGAAAATTCAGCTCTATTACTCTGTTTGGAATGTTACAAGGACTTCAAGCAGTCTATGTTTTTGTTCTAGCAAAGAAACAAAAAAAAAAAAAAAATTCTATAATTTAGATTTTCAAGCAAATGAAGCCTAATTTCTCCACTTTCTCAAAAACTAAGGTCTAAATGGAAAAATTTACTAGGGTAAAAGGTGTGCTTTTTTCAAAATGACATATGCTGTGCCAGCATTCTACAAATCGAACCACAAATAAAAAGGTTTTCTATATGTTATTCATAGGTAAAAATACGAAAACTATCCATTCATATCATTTCTAGATGATAACGCAACAAGAATACAGCATTCAAACTACAGTACATCCATAATGCAGAAAAGTGCATTATAAGACATTTCACGACAATATTTTACGTTCCCTACCTATCCTGTAAAATGGGATTTTTCCACCTAAAGATGAAAAGAACTCAGTGAGTTTTCATGCTAGAAAAAGCAAAGACAGTTTGGGAATTCTTAAAAGATTTATGACAAACTAATGAAGAGATATTTCTTTTTACATTCAATTTTTTTATCACAGTTCAAAACAGCAAATTTTACTTCTCTATGAAAAATTTCGTTTGTCATAAAAAAACGCACACAAAATGAAAATGAGGAAGCCGGCTCTTTAGTTTGTTACAAATGTTACAAGGATTCTAAAACTGTTTTTGTTTGTGTTCTAACATAAAAACTCATCGACTTCTATTCTTTTGAAATTTCCGTGAAAAAAATTGTCCCTATTTTCTCAAAAACTAAAGTCAAAATCGAAAAAGTTACAGGAGCAAAATGTACTTCTTTTTCAAATTTACATAAGTGCAAATTTCAAGAAAAGTTGGTCCACAAATAAAGAAGTTTTGAAAAAATCTGAGTTGACCCCCTTATAAAGGCCTTTCCGGATACCTGACGGTATCAAAATGCACTCAGACATCTGCACTGAATTTTTAACCGAAAGCTTTGACGGAGCTTCAAACAAAAATCTAATTTCCTTCACGATGATGCCCCTCTTTTTCATAAAAATCCTCGTTGATCTTTCCACTAATATGTTTCAAAAAGATTGTCAGTGGACGATTAAAGGAATTTCCTCCATCCTATCCTGACCTGAACCGCATTGAAAATCTATGGAACATCATTAAAATTGTTTTTATCTTGGTG
Organism: Parhyale hawaiensis; assembly: GCA_001587735.2. Taxonomy (NCBI): domain Eukaryota; kingdom Metazoa; phylum Arthropoda; class Malacostraca; order Amphipoda; family Hyalidae; genus Parhyale; species Parhyale hawaiensis. Next base: position 18,971,977 of record LQNS02278171.1, on the reverse strand, counting down.
GTAAATAAGGTTCATCAGTGGAAGCTCTGTGGCAAGCATCTTAAGTACTGGTGAGAAGAATTTAGCTCCTTCACTTGATGGTTAATGTTTCAATGAGCCATCACAGTATAATTAAGCATTTTTGAACGACAAGGCAAATATGTTGACCAGTAGGGTGCTTCATTCCATATGAATGTGTCGTTCGTTATATACGTATCAATTTTTAATCTGTGCGGGTATTGTACGGTTGGAAGCATAGTTCTTTAAGAACCAATGTATCTGCAAAACAGCATCCGGCACCAACAAATATTATTCTGTCACTTAATCAATAAGGCATTACACTACAGCCTTGAAATTAACATAAGTTATGTAAATATGAGTAATAATTTTGACGTCAAAGTTATTGCGTTCTGCAGTGAATACTTTTCATTATCCTCAAAAAGTACATCTGCATAATAGCATCCGACACCGTGTAGTTATGTTTTGTGGCTTTCGAGTTTATACAAAACTCGAGTTTGAGTTTGTCAGCGACGATTTAATATCATGTATTCTTTCGCCACTTACAAGACGTTGAGGCGGATGACAAGAGAAAATTGTAAAGTTTTAACTTATGCACTGAAAGGCCAAAAACTTATCTCTACAAATAAGATTGTAAAGCGGATGCTGAATAGCTGATGTCGGCCAGAAATTTCTTCCAATTATAACACCATTCTAACTCACCAAATGTGTTTAGACGGTACTGGATGACAACCAATACGATATCTTCGTTCATTAAGGAGTAAGGTGGATATTGTATCGCTGATCCGTACTGGTAAGCTCCACCGTGTATGAATATCATCACTGGCAGAAGATTGCTTCGGTCGCTGAACTGGAGCTGATAAGCATTTGGGGATTAGCGAGGAAGCATTTGGGCATGGAGATGAGCTTTAAGAACTCACTCTGGATATAGAAAAATTGTGAACATCTATTTTGCTGTCAAGTAGTGTAGTTATACCAATGATATAGATGCTATCTTATGACAATGTACACACTTAGCTGCCTACAAATGATGAAATGAACGAGGTTAGATTAATCGTTCGTTCTTTGCCGACAGATTATTTGTAAAGGCACATATAATAAGTTAAAAAGCTAGCTACTGAAGGCACGTGCTACCGGTTCATTCAAATATAAAAAAGGATAAAGAGTCAGCTATTATTATCTTAGTAACACCAAACATCCAAACTTTAGCACTGTAGTCATTTCTGACGAGGAAACTTAATTACGGAAGATTGTTTATTTCAAAGGAACGGTTCTGTTTATTATTTATGAAACATATGGCCTATACTGAATTCCCACGTGGATTATCCTAGCGCTAATGGCATCCGAACAGTAACTCTAAAACCATGTAATTGCTTTCTTCCTTGGTGTACCATGGGCTAGGTTGCGATATGTTATGCACATGCACAGACCTTAGTCATTGGAGAGAACACGTTGAGGTAAAGGCAGTCTTCTGAACCTATCAGGTGAACGTCTCTACTTTTCAAT